>JAXGGA010003449.1:0-102392 GCA_038373865.1 Uloborus plumipes
CAGCAATATTTGTTACGAAAAATACGAAATTTTCTCGTTCAGGGGGTCATGTAAACGGGAAACTATAGGTCGCCCTGCCCAGTTTGAAAAAAAAAAAGTACTGTATAAATATGTGCGAGAGCTTTAAAAGATACGCGCACCTCTGTAACTAAAATTAGTTAATTAATAAAACATAAATCAAATTATATATACATAATTCAACAAGATCGATGCAATATTAAAAAAGAAAAAAAATAATATATGCAGAGGGCCGCCAAATTTTATATTTTAAATAAATTTAAATTGAAGAAAATTACACAAAATACCATTGAAAGTAAGCGCAATGTTTAAACTGAAGATAATTAAAAAGAAAATTTATCACTTTTCACTTTGTGTTGGGACTGAACGAATTTTTTTATGTAGTAAAATAGAAGAAATAATAATAATAAAAGTTTATTATACTGAAATAAAAAAGGGGGGGGGGGAGAATTAAATGCGGTTGCCCTCTCTGCGGCACATTGAAGAGGCTCTTTCAACCTCCTCAGACCATCAAAATGAAAATCGCACATATTGGTGAATATTGTGCACACGGCCACACGGTATGGGCCCAGCTCCACATCAGCGGAAAACGCGACTGAAACCGAAAACTTTCCATAGGAACACCATTTAATCCATTTTGCGTTTCTGCTTTATGCTCGCGTTTTCCTCTGATGTGGAGCAGGGCCCTAAAAGTTACTGTGATGCTCCAGATTTTTTTCTAAATCACATCGCAGTCGAACGACGCCAAACCGCTCATTGACCGTTTTTTCGGTGAAAAAAAGAAACAAACAAATGCGCTGCGAGCATCGATTTTAAACCATATTTTTGACAGCAGTTCAAGATGCTATTAGCCAATTTGTTAACTATGACGAAAGACAAAATGAATGCAAACTTAGGGGAGATGAAGCCTCTATTAAGTCCACCGCTTTCCAGAGTCCAAATGAGTTCCACCAATATAGAGGCATTCATTAATTTTTTCCCCACTTCTAATTTATACATGGATCCTTTGGGACTTCAAGTTGAATTGGAAATTTTATCTGATAAGTGCAATGAAAATGGAGTAGAAACGTTATCAGAAGTAATGATTGAAGCACAGAAGCTCAAGTTCGCCCTTCCACTGGCTTACTGCGCTTGTCGGCTTGGATTTACTTCTCCGGTAACAATTGCTACCAATGAAAGAACCTTCAGTAAACTGAAATTCATCAAAAATGTTTTGAGGAGTACAATGGGAGACCAGCGTTTAGACTCTCTAGTACTGCTGGCATGTGAGAAAGATATTACAGACGCCATAAATTTAAAGAGTTTAGCAAGCAAATGGACTACATTGAAGCATAGGTGCTGTCAATTTAAAATTATTATTTTTTTACAAATAAAATTTGTGAAATGTATTTTTAAAAAACTAAGGAGTAGATTAAAAATTTTGTCTCTTTTCAATAGTTTTTTTTTTTGTTACTTTTTTGTTGAACAAACTGGATTTTCAACTTGCAATTTAAAAAAAGAAAAAAGGAAGAAGAAAAAAATAAAAATACTCATATTTATCGGGAAAAAAAATTAAGTGGTAATTAATTGGATCTGCATGTCCAGAATATTTTTAGGCAGTTGAACTTTATCTGTGTTTCCCACAAAACTTAATAGCATGAATGCTCAAGGGACAATCACCACAAAACACAGGAAGAAAAAAAAGGTACCTCATGAATCGTTTAAAATATGCCCGGCACAGAGAAGATTACCCAAAGGGTAAGACTTTAACAAATAAATGCTTATTATTATTATTTATTGTTTATTAATATTTTTTGACATTTAACATTTATATGGTGTTTGTATAAAATAGTTCTGCATATTAATTTAAAGTTTTAAGCATGTGCTCAAAAACTCAAAAGCTGTTTGTAGCCACTGAGGCTTGTCATTTTGAATTTTTCCACGTGTGTGGGAGGAGAGGGTATACTAAATGCTTATTTCATAGGAAAAAATCAAAAAACAAAAATTGCGTCCACCTTCCACTTTTGTAAAAATATTATATTTCAAAGCTTGGGAGAAGCTATCTCCCTCACCCCCCTATATGATGAGCCCAGGGCCGCCAAATTCTCAACAGCCCGCCCCCCCCCCCAGATATTTCAGCTAGCGGCGGCCCTGACCGTACTATGGGGGGAAAAATACGTACAATGGACGACCAAAACGTACAAGTTGGCAGGTATATATAGAGCATTACCTTTTTCCACTTATATAACATTCCATATTATGTACAGAAATAATTTTAAGTTATGGTAAGGTAAAGGAGTAAAAATAAAATTTTCATATGTTTATTTTTATTCAGTTGGAAAATCAACAATAAAATTAAATGAAATCCTCAATAGGAATCTAAATGAAGTTAGAATAAACATCATTATTCAAGGCAAAATTGCAATTTTGTAAGGAAAACAAAGAAATTTTATCATAGTTTCACTCATTGAAGATATGGTTAATCTCAAACAAAGCTTAACATATGAGAATGTAATTCTCTGACTTATTCTATAGTTAACAGGATTGCCGAAGCTCAATATAACCAGTCCATTACAATGAAATTTCCTTTAAATCAAAATATTTGTCTTTGACAAATGAAATGGGAAAAAAAAAACCAATTTTATGTGATTGCTGTGGAATTGCATCAGGTGGAAAAAAATAATAAAATAGCTGCTTGCTTCGCTAAAAGAATAACTAACCAGGGGCACCCCGAGCTTAAATTTTTGGGAGGGGGAAAATTATTAATTTGCCGAAGGGAACTTCAAAATGTGCCGAATGAAAAAATACGAATATGTACACAAACTTTTCACCGTTGCTTTGTGAGAAAAGCCGATGGGTATCACTTAAAATAAGAAAAAACAAGAACTTTGATAAATAACAACGGGGCTGTATGCTGAATCATCAAAGCAATTGATTGGATTTTTTATATATATATTTATACAGATCAAAACATATTGACTGCAAGACAGATTATAAAATATTGCATATATGATGCGTGTTTACAAATTAAAGCATGCTGGTCATTTGACAGGTTTGTGAAACAACAGAATTAAGTTTATATATATGTGATATTGCATCACATTGTTAGGAGTTTTTTTAGTTTATCAATCAAATTGTAACTTCTCGTTCACGATCGCTTAACGTTCGTTTCCCTCTATTTTTTATCAACAATCTTTTAAATTAACATCGGAACGTTTCGCCTCCTCAAAAATCTGGTCCCCCGTAATTTTCCGTGCATTTTGATATATCATTTAACCCCTTCGGCCCTGGCGTTCTATTATTAGAACAAATCTTCATAATGCTCTACAGTCTTCCTTTTTAAGAATTTTAACTTCAAAATCCAGTGGCTTACTCATAATACATGTAAGAATTCATATATGGTACCATTTTTGCTCAGTAAATGGTAGCATTTGTTCTGCAGAGAAGATAATGGCGGTTTCTCACCACTTGCAGCAAAAAAGTAAATGCAGCTTTTATTACTTCTTAAAATGCTAATATATGTTGTACCCTGCAACTAATGAAAATTCCACAGCACGAAATAGACTCTTTATGACCAATTCAGTACTTTTAATGACAAAAATAACTGTAAATTTAATTGTAAATACGATTTTTATATCTGTTCTACTAATAGGACATCAGGCCTTGGAGCACACATAGCCCATTCTTCTTCATGTTCTATTAAGAGTACATCAGGTGCTTAGTAGTGATAAAATCATGTTTTGTTTAAAAACAAAACAATACTTTCTGTTAAATTATTGTCCATGACTATAGATTTTACATTTTAAGGAATTTATTGAAAAATTAGATTCATATTATTGTCTGTTTATATCTAATTACGCACACATAATTGCATTTTTATTTCCTTAGCCAATATGCGAAGTAAAAAGTTGTCCTTAAAGGAAGTCATTCAGTGCCTAAATAGGCTGGATGATTCTGATTTAGAAGATGTAGACTTAGATGGGTCTGATGATGAATGGCAGCCATCAAATTATGATTTGTCGCACTTGATACCTGATGAAGAGAAAAATTCCACTATTTCAGTGTGGCTATAATAAACTTTTGGTTAGAGTATAAACAGGATACTGCTTTGTTTGGAATTACACGTAAAGATCAAATGGATTTGCTCGATTTCACGTTTGATGTAGCAGAAACGTTGGCATTCGCAAAACAAGCAACAACCGTTACTAAACGTGGGAGGCCATCAGGAAATAGTCCTATTGTACCACCATTGAAGATAAAATCAAACCCAGCTGTTAGACCCTGTGGAGATGTAAGGTATGATTTAATAAAGCACATGATTGAGAAAAGCTCGAAACAGTAGAGATGCAAATTAGAAGGTTGCACCTATAAAACAACTTCTTATTGTTAAAAATGTTAAGTGTATCTATATTTTCATGCGCAAAGGAATTGTTGCAAAACATTTCACACCAAAGAAGTAAATATACTTGGAAATAAATGTTCTCTTTTTTATTTAATAACAGCCTGGTGTCCTACTATTATAACACTTTTTAATTAGTTCCGTAATTAGTAGAATCTTATAATATTACATATTTAACATATTTACATGCATTATAGCATATATAACCACTCATATATTTTTTATCTACCGAATTAAAAATTCAGGGCCGAAGGGGTTAAGTAAACATTCATTAGTAATATTTAAATACTATACCCTAATAAAAATATAATCACATCATACAGAAAATCTGAAGCATAACATTATGCTACATTTCTTACCTTCAGTGTCAGAATTTTCATGTCACCCTCAGCGTCTCTAGTTAAGTCAGTTAAATAATCTATACTTTTTTCTGACCATCCACCATGAGTAGCACTCACATCACGAAGTTCACATTCAATTGCTTGCAATGGCAGAAGTAACAGTTCAGGTCCAATTACATAAATATCTTTTTTTGAGGCAACACCACTGTCACCAAAGTCAATGTAAAATAACTCTACATTTTCGCTGTCAGATGTAACATCGGTTATCAATGCTCGATAAAATCTGGGAAACAGTTAAGTAAAATGAAAAGACAGACAAAATATTTGAAAAAATTTAAATGACCAAAATACACACTGAAAATTTTAAACAATTTAAAAGAAAAGTGCCAGAACATTGAAAACTGCTAGGTTGGTTGGCATTATAGTTAAGTTACACTTGGTAAATTTAATACTTTCTACTTTTTGCTAAAAAGTTGACTAATGCTTAAAACTAGAAACATCATTCTAACCAGGTTGCCACTATCTGAAGATGATAAAGAGAGCTACGAACAATCAGGTTTATTGATTGAGGAAGACATCACAAGAATAGTATGGTTCTTTGCATAAATAGATATGGAGCATGAAAGTTTGTCCCACAAAAAGATAGAAAATGTGCTAATGTTAAGTTACTAACTTAGTATTTATTCAACAAGCCCCATTATCCTCCCTCAAGGCCGAATGTTTATTCCATCTATAATATTTTAATAAACTGTCTGTCAGTAAAAATGTTCGAAGTAACACATTATAGCCTAAATATGATTAAAACTCATACTTGAAGACAGCTAATTTAGTTTCTTAGAGCATGAAAAGCTTGGAGTGGAATCAAGAAGTATGGATCATAGATGAAAGAGTTGAATGCCAGACTATAGAAATTTTGAAAAAGAAAGCAAAAACAGGACTATTCTTTTTTAAAAATATCGAGGAAATGCACATGCCTGCAATATTATTTCCAAAGCATCCGGAGGCATGGCAAACAAAGTTATACTGTACGAGTATATATTAAAAAATAATAATTTAACATTTTTTTTAGTATTTATCCAAGAGTAAGCCAACTACAAAGGAAATATTCTTTTTTAAAAAAGATCCTAAAATGCATCATATGATATCATAATCATAAATAAGGTCCCAATTAAAAAAAGCGTCAGTGTTTTGCTAGAAACTGATGTCATAACTTTTTCGTTAAACCGTTTAAATGTGCATAATTTTTATGCGGAGACGGTTTGGGGAGGAGTTAAACCTTGATTCCAAGTGGAATGAATCCGTACAGGAATATACTGTGAAATCAATTCATCTGCACTATCAGTGTTTGAAATGCCTTAACAATGGACTATGAGTTTTTTTCTTATTTTTACAAAAGTTTGCGCTATTTGAAAAATCTAGACTTGTTTCTCAGACCTTTTGATTTTTTAGTATTTAAAATGTGATGCAATAGCTTGTTGGAGCCACTTTTATCTAATGTGGAAGAGAAGTCTTAATGAATTTCTATCATTAAATGTGATTTGAAGTCTCCTCAGAACACATGGACTATTTTATGACCTTTACATTGTGTTTGTTCCTGTTTTTTTTTTTTTATCATGAAGGGTTAATTTTTTCTCTTCTTTGCTATTAAGTGTTGACTCATGTTCCTTTTGAAACAAGCATTGAATATTTCCTGAAGATTAACTTTGGATTGAAATTAATTTTTCTCAGGTTTATTACACAAGTTAACTATGACAAGTTTCTCATAGCAAAAACGTCAGAGTGGAGTTAACAACAGCACAGAAATGTCTGAACAGAATTTAAAAACTTCAACAGCATCAGTAAAAAATTTAACTTACTTGTTGTCTTCATGAAATGGAGCAATACAATACATGCCTAAATGGAAGTTTTTACACTTGGCATACTTGTTATCTCCTATGGCATCATTAATTTTCATAATTAAGTCATCTAAGCTAGATAGATGAAATTAAAACACAGCATTAAACTTGAGCTAATTATATGAAAATTTCAGCAAAATAACAGATGCTAATATTTCGAAAAGGGAAGGGAGAAAGAAAGGTTGTGAAAATGAAAAGAAAGCTGGAATTGTATTTCTACAGCCTTATTTCTAAATTGAATTACAAACATGAAGATATACCTTTTAATCTTACAGTTTAATTCAACTAAAAACTAGAAATTTTCCATTCAAGCTATAAGTAGTCTTTGAATACATCAAAATTGTACTGTGTAGGAGACGAGGTAGACAGAAACTACAGCTGAAAATCAAGCATGCAAAATAGACATTTGTGGATAAGTTGGGACAGGGACTAGAACTGCAATAAAGAATGTTGAAGTTGCAGGAAATTTTGTTTTCAACTCTTTAAGTGTTCTCTCTGAAAAATTAGGGGACATGACGATTGAGGCATGTTACAATGTATTTTCGGGGGCCCCTTAAAGATGAACACAGCTATGTAAACTATTTTTCATGTGCCTTTTAAGATCCTTTTCTGTGTCCCTCACAGTTGCGATATGGTCTTGAAAGGACAAAAAAACATAGCCTTTTTTCCACAAAATGCTGAAGGTGATTAAAATATTATAAAAACCAAGTAGCAAACACTTCCAAATATATTTCACAAAAAAAAAAAAAACAAAGTTTGGAGGAATCAAGTTCTATGCACACCATACTGCATTACTTTGCCATTGAGGAAAGTGACTCTTTGGTGTGACACAGATGTAAAAAGGTTTAATCAGGACAATTGTTTAGATGAAGAATTCCAGGAGGAGGGGTGAAAGAAAAATAACTAATAATAATACAGTAGACCTTCATTTTACACTGAAATGCATACCAGTCAGTGAATTTCTTTCTTTGAACAAATAATTGATGAGGAGAGATCACACTGGACACGTAAACTTCTTCCTCCACGTTACACTCCAAGAAAGCATAATTGATTTGCGGTTGTTCCATTGATGTGTCTTCGGTTTTGCGAAATTCATCTGAAATATAATTGTGATCGATGTTTATATATTATATGAATTAATATATACATATTTAGATATGTACCCTAATACATGTTATTCCTCCTTGGTATATTTGCCAAATACCTTTAATGTACAATTAATACAGTTTAGTTGTTGTCTTGTGCCAGCTAAGTTGGCAATATGGGGTGCGCTACCTCACTTTTCAAACTCAACCATAATTTGGTGTGAAGTCGGACGTCCACAGTACACACATGCTAAATTGACCTGTTTATAGTGTAGGTAACATTTACAGCACATCAACACATTCACACAAAGAAAGGACAAGGACAGTAGGGAGAAAGTGCATCTCCCATGCCGAGGCGGGATTTCAACCCTCTCTCTCTTTCTGTAGGAAGGACTGCTCTGACTACTAGACATAGGGGCAAGCCAACAATAGGGTTATAGAAAACCCTTATTAAGTTTTATTAAATTTAGTTTTGAGAAAAAAATTGCAAGTAAAATTGATTAAAACTACCATCTTGTTGCTCCTAAACTTACCCCATCTTAATTTGAATTTTGGCTACGTCCGTACTTGATTCCATTTTTGAACTTCCGAATTTTGTGAAGAACCCCTTTTTAATTTTGAAATTTTCTGGAGAATTCATTTCTAGAGTTTGAAATATTCTAAATGATCTATTTTTTTAAATAGAGTTCATACATAACAATTCATTTCTTGAAATCCATTAATACTATATATACTAACTTCAATTCGGGCCAACAATTCAAGCACATATAAAGCGTAACAAAATGTGTAATGAAGTTATTCTTTTTCAATTTTAATGTCCTAAAATGGCAGTTTCTATAAATGAAAAGTTTTTAAGGACACTCTACTAATTGTGAAGAAATTATTTGTTAGTAGTATAGAACACTGAGATATACTTACTAATAACATTAGGGAGAGGTATTTTCCCTTCACATGCAGTAAGTAACAAATTTAGATGGTTCCTATTTTCTTTAGCAAAGCCATTTTCAACCAATGCTTTGTTGATCTTTTGAACATTTAAATATTCATTAAGATAACAGAGTTTTGTTCTAAGAGCAATGGGATGTAACCACAGAACTTCCCCAATGCAGAGCATAATCTGGAAGACATAAAAAAGACTGCATAAAACAGTTAAAGGATATTGTACATTTTATGTATAAGATGGTATAAAGAAAATTAAAACATAGTATTAATTGCCTCACACATTAAAAACTAAGGTCTTACTTTGCCATAAATTTCTTTTCCTAGAATTAAATTTGAAATATAATGGTTGGCTTGGGGGTTCCAGTCGGGACAAGAGTCAAGTGTGAGGACATTACATAAATACACTTCCACAACAACTGGTGAAGGTAATTCCAAGTTATCTGGAAGAGCATACAATATCACATCTGCACACGACTTAACCCAACCTTCATCAATAAATAACATTTTTACTTTCCTTTGCTCAAACTTGGAAGTTTGAATATCTAAAACCTGAAAGAAAAGCAAAAATGAATTTAAACACATGAACAAAATTACATACAGTATCAATATTCAACATGTTTTTTATAAACTCAATAAAGAGATTGCACTTAGCAATGAATAGCCGTGCACTTAGAGATCTTAGGTAATGAATAGGTTGATAATCAAGTGAAAAAACGCCAAATTCTTCATAACTTTCCAACAGCCTAACACTTACCAAAGTTCAAGCAATAACCAGGCTAAACTCTTTGATAGGCAATTTGGATGACAATATATTTTTTAAAAACAATAGTCACACTCTGCAATTGTAATCCATCAAAAAAAGTCAATTAACAACATAATTATGAAATGCAAGCTTTTGAAATATTTTTGTTCATAATTCAAGACAACCTAAAATTCAGAAAGAAAAATTCCCTACTGCACTTTGTCAAGACTTTGCATGCATGCCACACAAGAAATAAGGCGCTCTAATTCACAAAAATACTAGAACGTATTAACAGTCAAAAGTATTAGTGTATGACTTACCTTTATTCTATAAAACAACTTATCCTCCTCAATAGCATAAGTTTCACCAATGATAATATCCTTCACAACTTTCCTATTATTTTCAGATCCATAAAAATCCTTCAAGAGAAATCCTGTTTTTGCATACTGCGCGCTGAGGCAAACTGCATTCTCCATATTAGGGAGTAAGTATTTCAATAGTCGAACAAAATAATGGCTAGCATCAATAACATGAGTGACTAGTGCTTGAATATCTCCCTCTTTTGGAACCATTGAAGGTGCATCGACTGTTGGCTCAATTACATGTCTCTGTTGGCATAATTTTTGCTTACAGCACCCAAAAGCTTTCATGTAATGACATAGTGGAGAACTTGTATTTAGTGGTTCCTGTAATGAAAATATTACAATGAAATATTTACATGCCTTTTCCACGGATAAAAAGAAAAAAAAATCATAATTAATTAAATTTTGTATCTTTTTACATGTTTTGTTATAAATAAATAAAGAAAGGAAAGAAAGTAAGAGAATATAATTATTGCATATATAAAAACACAAGCATTAAAAATTCATATTATGAGTGATCGCATTTTCATCATGTTATATTTTTGAAATGGAGAGAAAGGCTCATTATTAGAATTGAATACACAATAGTTACATGGTAGATATCTATATATATAAAGATGATAGTGTTTGTTTGTTTGTACGTTTGTAACCGCTGGCTAGAAGCCCCCACAGCACCTACAGACCTGAAACTTGGCCCAAAAATCCGAACGTATCCCCGTACTCTGCACCGAAGGGCAAATTCTAAATTTCAAATTCGTTATTTTTAAATTAATCAATTAGTCTCATTTTTGGTGTATCCGCTATAATTGAGGGGGGAAAACTTTCCCCCACCCCATAACATTATATATCGCTGGAAAGGGTTTTTTTTTTCTGAAAAAGAAAAGTTTTAGCACATTTCTCTCCGTTAATTAGGACTGGAGATATTAATTAATCAAATTTAGTCAATTTTCAAGGCATAACTCTGTATGCAAAACCGAAACACTAGATTCATTTTCCACATAAGCTGCTCTTTCTTCAGTACTTTAAATTTACGTATAAAGTTAAGCCTTGAAAATTTACTAAATTTGAGTATATCTCCTGTCTTTTTGATTTATTTGGTGAATTGTTTTAAACTTTAAAAGGGCTTTTAGTGTAGTTTAAAAGGTTGTGGATAAAACGGTAAGACTAGAATTTTCTATGCGATATTTTAAAATAACTCAATGCATTTACAGCTTTTAAAATACTATGAGATTTATAGCTGTGATGCCTAATTAGTGAATTTAAGGTGTAATATAAGAATATATTTTTAAAAATTAAAATATTGCTGTGACCAATAACTCTCACAATATTTTCAGAAAATTATAGTAATTGGCCCCCTATGATGAGAGCGCTACTGATTCTAAATGTTCAGCAACAGAAATATCAGATGAAGAGTTTAATGTATTAAATAAACTCATGTCTCTTAAACACTTCCAAAACATTTTTGGAGGCGAAATGGACAAGATTAAAGCACTGAAATATCATGAGGGAGTTTTAAATAATACATGACCGTTATACAAAGTTTGGCGCTTTTTTTTTCCAAAATGATTTTTCTAAAAACAACTCTGCCAATACTAAAATACTGACTGCAATTATAACAAATGCAAAGCTTACGAATGAAGATAATGTGACAGAGCAGCAACAATTGTGATAACTCCTCTGAAAACTCCAATAAATTTGTATACGCCATCTACTTCAAACAAAACAACTCATTGTAGCAAATTTATCGATGATTACCAACAAAATGCGCCAAACAGTAGGAAAAAATTTCATAATAGGATGGACAAACAAACCATTCTTTAGAAGTTCTGAGAGTAAAAGAGCAGCTATTGAAAACAATGAACAAGAAAAGCAGCAAAAAGAGTGAAAAATAAAGAAAATAAAATAAAACAATGGACAATAGGGTGGAACGAAAAAAATAAAGTTTTGATTTTCAATTTGTCTTAGTGCGGAAAAGTTGCCTTTTCATGTAAATAAGCTATGAATAAAATATGAAAAATATTGAAGCACGTCTTGAGGTGCCGCAAGTAGGATAAAGTATTGTAAAAATACAATTTTTGCTCTATTTTCAAGTTTTTTTCAAAAATTGTTATACTCATCTTTTTTCTTTAAATGCGGTCAAAAAAGTAACTATTACACCAAAAAGGCCACATAATATTCTTTTTTAATGTTTGGATGATTTCTTGAGGTGCCACAAAACGATGAAGTTTTGCAAAAACACACTTTTTGCTGATGGCACTATCATCTGGGAGCATAAGACGTAGCAGTAGCGGATGTTTAGACGGGCATTAATGGGTAGCAGTGATATATGTGAGTAGGGGCCAAGCTCAGATCAGGTGTCAATACCTTTGCCGAATTAACTTTTGTTCGCGTCTATCATGTAACAGAGTAACGTAAAATATCAATAGTTGGTGAGTTATTTCAGCGTTGTGAGCTAAAATGGCTCAGTCTAAGCAAGTGCAGACGAGACATCTGTAAGAATGTCCTTTTTTTTTTGACAATTTAGTGATTTGAGTGAAGTTTAACTACCTACTTAGGAATAATTCATGAAAGGTCACTGTTTTATTAGGCACAACCTCAAAAATTGGTCAAGTCAACCTGGAAAGAATCCTTGTGTGAGTAAAATATCTGAGACAAATTTCTAAAATTGAACAAATTTGGTCAAAAGTTTCTATTCCAGTTATATCTTACCAAAGAATTTGAGCAACAATAAAAAATTAAAAGAAGAAAAAGAACTGATTCGATCCTCGTTAAATTTAGAGAAGAATCTAAACGTTTATTTCTTGTTGCTGTCTACAGGAGACTAGAACAGAAAAAACTTTGATACTTGCAGTTTGTATGAAAGAAAAAAAAGGTGCCAGATTTAGAACAAAAGTCTCTAAAGCAATTGAAAGCAACCTTCCTCTTTTAGGGAACATACATGACTTAAGTACAGATAAGAAATATTTATTAAGTGTATCGTTATATCAAGTGGGACATTACTAGATTTATCTTCAAAAAACCTGGAAAACTTGCTTGCTTCAAGTGACTTAAATTTGCAAAGAGCATACTTCGATTGTACGGGTTAAATACAAATCAAACTGAAAACCTCAAGATTATCTGTCTCAGTACTTTGTTAAAGTGTATGTTCCTATGTGGATTAACATGAAGTTAAAATTTTTTTGTACTTGTGCACCCTTTTACACTTATCTATTAAATATCTCTAATCTGTACTTGTTATATATGTTCCCTAAAAAAGGAAGGTTGTTTTCAACTGCTTTAGAAACTTTTGTTCTAAGACTGGCACCTTCTTTTCTTTCATACAAACTACAAGTATCAAAATGTTTTTTCTCGTAGTCTCTTGTAGGCAGCAACAAGAAATAAATGTTTAGATTCTTCTCTAAATTTAACGAGGATTGAGTCAGTTCTTTTTCTTCTACAAGACTTCTTAGTAAATTCCTACATTTGCTATGATAAACTTTTATCGTTGCTCAAATTCTTTGGTTAGAAGAAACTAGAATATAAACTCTTGAGGAAGTTTGTCCCATTTTAGAATCTAAAGTCTCAAATATTTTACTTACAGAAGAATCCTTTCCAGGTTGACTTGACCATTTTTTGATGTTGTGCCTAATGAAGCAGTGACATTTCATTACATATTCGTAAATAGGTGGAAAAACTTCACTCAAATCAGTAAAGTTTCCAAAAATAGGACTTTTTGACAGTTGTCACACCTGCACTTGCTTAGACTGAGCCATTTTAGCTCACAACGCTGAAATAGCTCACCAACTATCGATATTTTACGTTATTCTGTTACATGATAGACGCGAACAAAAGTGAATTCGGCAAAGGTATTGACACCTAATCTGAGCTTGGCCCCTACTCACACAAATCACTGCTACCCATTAACGCCCCCTCTAAACATCCGCTACTGAAACGTCTTATGCTCCCAGATGCTAGTGCCATCAGCAAAAAGTGCGTTTTTGCAAAACTTCATTGTTTTTGTGGCACCTCAAGAAATCATTCAAACATTAAAAAAGAATATTATATGACCTTTTTGGTGTAATAGTTACTTTTTTCACCGCATTTAAAGAAAAATATGAGTATAACAATTTCTGAAAAAAGCTTGAAACTACAAAAAAAATGGCATTTTCAATTTTTTATCCTACTTGCGGCACCTCAAGATGTCATTCAATATTTTTTATATTTTTTGTATCTTATTTACATCAAAAGGCAACTTTTACGCACTAAGGCAAATTGAAAATCAAAACTTTAGTTTTTTCGTTCCACCCTAATGGACAAGCAGCCATACAAAATGCTTCAAAGACTAAAACAAATAAAGAGAAGTCGAAAAGTAGAAAAGGGAAAGATGGAGAAAGATATTGAATGATATAATGTTATAATATACAGGGTGTCCACTCCAATCGTGGACTAATAGCTAATTTCTAAACCGTTAGAGATAAGCATATAGTTTATTTGGGAAAACATCTCCAAATTATGAAAGGAATTTTGTGTCTATTCAATGTTTTTCAAAAAATCAAATTTTGAAAGAGTTACGAAATTTAAATTTTTATACAGCCCCCCAATCCTATCAATCATATTTAGTAAAACATTCTTGACACTGTAACGTTTAAAACTAAAAAAAAATCACTCTTCTACGACAAAAATTGACCGAGTTATGACGTTTTGAAAAATCAAGATTTTGAAGGATTTCGCATACGGTCCCTTAAGCGATCTCTCGATGACGTCATGAAACAATGCAAAATCTTGATTTTTCAAAACGTCATAACTCGGTCAATTTTTGTCGTAGAAGAGTGATTTTTTTTTAGTTTTAAACGTTACAGTGTCAAGAATGTTTTACTAAATATGATTGATAGGACTGGGGGGCTGTATAAAAATTTAAATTTCGTAACTCTTTCAAAATTTGATTTTTTGAAAAACATTGAATAGACACAAAATTCCTTTCATAATTTGGAGATTTTTTCCCAAATAAACTATATGCTTATCTCTAACGGTTTAGAAATTAGCTATTGGTCCACGATTGGAGTGGACACCCTGTATTTACTGAATAGAAAATATATTCAATTAACGGTATAGTACCTTCATATAATGGTACACTATATTCATGTAAAGCAGTGGTTCTCAACGTGGGCGATACCGCCCCCCGGTGGGCGGTGGGAGGATGCTGAGGGGCGGTGAACATATTTTGGGCGGCAGGGGGGCGGTGGACATATTTTGGAAGGTAAGGGGGCGGTGGGTATATTTTGAAATGTGCCTTTAAAAAGCATGTTTCGGTCAGAGGCGGCAGGATATCTTCTGCTTTTATGTCGCCAAAGGATAGCTTTAACATTTATTTTCGGGGATTATCTCTAGAGTCCTGATCTTTCTCCTAATGTCATGAAGGATAGCATAACATTTGCCAATAGCACTTGAATTTAAAAAAAGTTTTTTGAGGCTTGTGCCCCCTTGCATAGCGTAACTACCTAAAATAGCCAAAGAATGTGCCTTATTTATTTCCATTTGAAAATTTTTTAGCGAAGGGAGGGAATCCCGAACTACTCGCCTCCTCTCCAATCGTGATCAAACAGAGTTTAAAATTGCGTTTTTACGAGGTCAATTTCTAAAAATGTCTAGATTTGACAGACGCCTTGTGCCGTTAGCATCCCCCTTGTAACACCAAAGATAACTAACAATCGCATTCTTCAGAATTTAAGTTTGCGTTTTTTATACTTCAATTTCAGAGTACGCTGGAAATAGCTCTGACTCCCTAACATTGTTAAACTTAGCCTGAAAATAACTTCAATTTTGAAAAACCATTAAGAGAAACCTATTTCTCCCTAGTTAACGTTACCAAAAATTGCCTAAAATGGCGTCAGTTTTAAATGTTTTACCAGGGGCGGAATCTGAACTCAAGTTTCAACACCACGAAACTTAAGATTAAAGAAACTGGATTTTTAAGATTTCATTTTCAAAACTAATTTTGGGGGATGTCCCCAAAATCTCATCGCTATCTTCACTCTGATGTCGCCAAAAGTATACTTATAACTCTTGATATCTTACCTAACCTTTTCAGCAATAAATTACTCAAAAAACATTTCTTTGAAATTAACTTGAATTTATTTGAACTTATTTTATCTTGTAATTTGTAAATTCAACTTATTTCAGTTTTTTTTTTTTTAAAGTAAAACTTGATTTATAATCTATAAGGATTACGCGTATGGTTCATAGTTTCAAGTCTTTGTGGCTCCTGTGAAAATTAGAAGGTTCGGCTTATTGTCCTTCCACAGTAAAATCCTATAAGTAATAAAGGGGATGTGTATTGTATAGTTGCAAGTAAATAAGAACAACACTGTGTTTAATGTTTGGAATCGGACCGGTCAAGGAACTATTTGAACGTAATGTATTTTTCAAAGCATATTTGGTTCCAAATAAAAATGTTGAAAATGGTGCATTTTTATTTCAAACCGTGTTGTTCTGATTTACCTTAAAAATTGTTCACTCATTCAATGGTCCCATTCTTGGCCATTGAATGAGTGAACCTACTGATCATCATTCCTGTGATCATCACTCTGACACAGCTTTTCAGAGAGAACAAAAAAGCTCGATTAAAAAAAAAAAATATATATATATATAAAGAAAAAAAAATTAAGCATTAGTTTTTATGCTCTATAGTCAGTTTCCAACAATCTGTTTTGGCAAAATAATAGAGTTAATCCGGTCCAAAAAATTGCTTTACCTCTCCTCCCCCTTCTAGTTTTATGCTCGTTCTCATAGGGGGGCGTTGAAACAATTTTCAATCCTAAAGGGGGCGGTAGCTATAAAAAGGTTGAGAACCACTGATGTAAAGGAATAATATTTTCATATATATATGAATAATTCAGTATAACATTGAATGTTTACATGGCCAATTTAACTGTATGGTTTCATAGCCAATAGCTATGATAAGGTGGCTAATTACTATCAGTTTGACATTTTAGGATTTTGCGTTGACTTTTTTCTAATAATATATTTGAAAAAGTGTTTTCAGACAGTATGAGTAATAAAATGCATTAATATAGTATGATATGAAGTATTTTTTATTCATGCAGAAATATTTCATTTACTCAAGCATACAAATACGATGTCGCTAAAGTGGCCAATTACTATACCGCTTCAACTATAATAATTTTACTTCAGAGGGTTGGAGTGAATTTAAATTTATTCAGTGGACTTCCTTCCCATTTAAATGCACGGGCCTCGCCGTGTGGGTACTGTGAGTAGTTTGAATAAAAGAGAAATAGAAAATATCTTTCATGTATGTAGGGTACAAAAAGTTTGAAAAATAAGGATTTCAATGTTTCAATTTCCCATTTTGGCTATTTTCTTTGGTAAAAATCCGAGTTAGCACAAAATTTTTTATATGTGTGAATATAATTAGCTGAAGGAAGTGCTGCATTTATTATTATTTTTACAGTGTGAAAGAAGATAACAGAACTAATTCATGCCTATTTGCAATGTCATTCACACCAGTCTCATTTAAGTATAGAAAAAATATGTACTTAACATCTAAGCATAACTGAAAGAAAACTCAAAGCAGGAAAACACAAAATTAATTTTTCATTAAGAGGTGTAAAAACTCTCAAACTAGTATTTATTATCCCAAATTTTTGTAACATTTAAGGTCAATACAACTAATTAAAGGTAGAATTTATTTTAACTTATTCGTCTGCAGTATAGCTTAGAAATTTGTGTCTTTTTTTTTTTTTAAACATTAAGAATCGGAGGGAGAGAGGGGAGGCTAATGTACCTATTAAAACATCAACACAGTATTGGACTATGTTCAGTAATATTAGTGGAGCCAACACACACACACACACACATATATATATATATATATATATATATATATATATATATATATATATATATATATATATATATATATATATATATATATATATATATATATATATATATATATATGGAAGTTGAGAAATTGTCCCTTAAGTGTCGAAAGATGCGTAAATTGGAAAAAACAACAAAAGAACAAATTGAAATTTTAGCAAACATTTTAAAATTTACGAAACAATTTAAACAGATAAAAAGAACAAACATGGGTAATCAGGGTTGCCACAGGAAAAATTCATAAAAAAAGTAGCAAAAGTAGCCAAAAAAATATAAAAAAGTTGCAAAAAAGTAGCCTCAAAATGAAAAAATTTGCAAAAAAAGTAGTCCCCAAAATTGAAAAAGTTTCAAGAAAACAGTAGGTATTCATGATCAGATATATGAAGTAAGAAATAAATAGTACAGCTGAAAATTTAACATTTGGAAAAAGTCTCCATCTGTTTTGCGGAGGCATTTAAACTGAATGTGCAATTACAAAAAAAAAAAAAAAACTTTTGCTAAAACTTATTAAAAAAGAGAGTACTCCCCTCCCCCCATAACTAGTCAATTCTATTCAACTATTTTGATGAGAATACAGTGAAAAATCAATATAAATAAAGCAAATTATATATAAAATACTGCTAGTAGCTGTTACGAGGATGCAGTAAAGAAACATTATTAGTGTAAAAAATTACGTGATCTTTTGTTGCAAGAACTAGTTAAACATTAACTCGGACCTTGAAAGTACAGCAGTACTTTTGCCAGAAAGTTGATACTAATTTGATTTGTTCCTCCGATTTTTTGACTACTTTTTTCAGTTCAGCTTTTTCTTTTCTTTTTTTTTTTTTTGCTCACTTTCTTTTGTTTCAACATATTTTAATTTTCTACCCTAACCTAGCTATTTTTTTTTTTTTTCACTCTGGCGTCAAACTGTTATCAGCACTTTATGTGCTGATATGATTCGCAATCT
This sequence comes from Uloborus plumipes, assembly GCA_038373865.1. NCBI lineage: Eukaryota > Metazoa > Arthropoda > Arachnida > Araneae > Uloboridae > Uloborus > Uloborus plumipes. The sequence continues at coordinate 18,591 of JAXGGA010003449.1, forward strand.
GGATGACTATAATGTAATGCTCCACAAAGGACCGTAACCAGAACTTAGTTTCGGGGAGGGTTTTACCAAACCTATTTCTCGTGAAATCTATAAAGTCAATAGAATTTGATTTCATGTTCTATATTCTATTGATTTTTGTTATAGTGTAGGTTAAAAAGGTATTAACATGGAAAAATGGAAAAAGACATATTTTCAATGAAGAAAAAAAAATCTGGACTCATATACGCGCATTCGAAGAAGTACTTTTAAAATTTCTATTTCACGAGGGACACTGATAAGATGTGTTAAAAATAGAGTTTAGTTCTTTCAAATTTGAAGAATTTTGGAGTTCTTTTAGTGGTATTAAAATTTTGCAGGGAAAGGTGTACTGTTAAGGTATATTTGCAATAACTACAATAAAAATAAATACTGCAGAAAAAACACTTAATTTGTACAATTATTCAATAATGATAATTTAATTTTTTAATTGCAGTTTCAAAGTAAATAAGAAAATTAAAACAAAACAGCAATAATAATTTTTTCAGCGAGAAACTATAAAAAGAATTTTTTTAATAATTTTGAAAAATTTCGCAAGGGGTTTGAACCCTAAAAACCCACCCCTTCAATTTGGCCCTAACTCCACATATCGGTTCTACAACAGAAGATGGTGTGAGGGAGGACTTGTGATGGAAGTCTGAATTGGAGAAATAGAGCTCTTAATCATAATGTTAACTAGTACTTAATTCCTTGAAAAAAATCAGAAATATTATGCAAATATTACAAAACTTGACAACATTGAAACAAAATTAGCGATTCAGTACTTTTTGTCGCAAGTGAATAATCATGCATAAAATGACTGCAGGGTTTTTTTTTTTTTAATTTTTAAATAAAAGTTTCAGTAAAAAGGAGAATACTTTTTGTGTACTTTTCTTTTAGCAATGCTTTCATGCATACTTAAAAAAAAAAAAACTCCCAAAAATTGTGCAAAAAGATTCTCATTTTTTGCAATGTAGAAGATCACACAAACTTGAAAATTGCACATAAATATGCTCTTTAAAATATAGAAAAACTTTAATCAATCCCACCAAAAAAGTAATTACAATTTTAAAAAAATAGAAGTCAAGGTTGAAAAAAAAAAAAAAAAAGAACTATGGAAAAATATGCTTCAGTTTGCTTATGTTAAAATAGCTGTCAAATTCTAAAATAATTGAAATTACAAGATGTGCACAATTATTGAAATCTCTAACAGTGTAGAATTTTGGGCGAAGCTCGTGCTTGATGTCTGTAAGTACCTACAAATAAATTTTTACTTAATCAGCTGTTTATTAGTCTTAAATAAGTCCGTTCCTTCAATATACTAAACTCTGAGCCGATTTTTTCCCAATATATATCAAATAAATAGATCCACCCCGCCCCCTCCTCAGTAGCTATAGCTATTAAGCAAATCACTTTAAACCCAAAAGCTAAAGTAGCGAAGAAGTTATTCCAAAATCTAAGCCCCACCCTGACTGCTATTTAGAAAAATAATAGTGGATATGTCCATAAGAAAGGCAAAGGAATGTTCTTTTTTTAGGTGACAAAGAAATAAGAATAAAAAATAATGGGTTTTAAATTAATCAATAAAATCAAATAGAGGGGAAAAAAAATCAAGATTTTCGAATGAAAACTTGCTTTGGAAAAAAAGAAGTCTCCAAAAAAGTAGCTCCAGTGAAAATAAGTTGCTTTTTAGCCTGTTTGTGCTCAAAAAAAGTCTCCAAAGTCGCCTAGAGTCAAAAAAAGCAGCAAAAAGTAGCATTTAAGTAGCCTGTGGTAACCCTGGTAATGTGCTGCCTAATCTTCAGAGAGCAGGAGCAGCGGTTAGAATATTATTAACTTTGTAGGTTTCAAAAGAGGTAGGCTATTAACAAGTCAGCTGATTTATTATAAAACGGTAATAAATGCATAAAATTTAGAAGATTTGAATCAGTAAAATTGAAATTTTTTATGTATTTTCTGTATTATTTAAGTTGTGATTGAATAAAATGAGATATGCTGACAAATTAAATAACCACCCCCCTGCTCTTACCTACAAAGAAAAGAAACAGACACATACCCAAATCCAAAAGTCCGCATCCAAAATCGCAATCCATATTCGGTCCAGGTTTAACATGTAGTTCCTGCTCACTTCCAGCCAACGCTCTTCCTATCGGACTTTAAACGTTGTCTATCATAAAAGCTGGTAGACTGACATGTTGCCAAAAGCAGTAATCCGGGAAGAAACTACAAATGTTTTATCTGCCGTGTAGAATTTTCAAAGAGTTTAGCATAGTAATAAATAAATTCTGATGGATAATTGTTGTAATAAAATAAATTAGCAGCAAATTTGAAAACCTGTTTATCAAAATCAGCAGTGTTATTACAGATTTTATAGAATCTCGAAAGTTGTCCTGTACGTACGATTTTGAGAATTTATTTTGTAATATACCTTTAGAAGACCTTTTCAGCACTCTTTTAAGAATTTTTGACACATTTTTCATAGGGGACGAGCTTGGAATCAATAGGGATTTTTTCGAAAGCATTTGTCATTTCTGTATTTTTAACAACTTTGTTACTTTTAACAATCTTACTTTTAAACAAATTCACGGTATCGGAATGGGTACCAATTATTCCAGTTCTGCTGCAAACCTATATCTTTTTTACTACGAATTTAAATACACTGTCAACTTTAATGTTAAAAGACCTATCTTCAGATATATAGATGATATTCTAATTGTTGACAAAAATATGGAGAACGAGTTCAAAGTTATCTATCCACATACTTTACTATTGAATAAAGCCAACGAGGATAACAAAAATGCTAATTTTCTCGATATTTCAATTAAAATTATAGACCAAAATATTACACTGGATATCTATGATAAGAGAGAGAACTTTAATTTTTACACAAGAAGCATGCCGCATTGGTTTACCAATTTGCATAAAAAAGTTTTTATCAATATTATTACAGGACAACTTTCGAGATTCTATAAAATCTGTAATAACACTGCTGATTTTGATAAACAGGTTTTCAAATTTGCTGCTAATTTATTTTATTACAACAATTATCCATCAGAATTTATTTATTACTATGCTAAACTCTTTGAAAATTCTACACGGCAGATAAAACATTTGTAGTTTCTTCCCGGATTACTGCTTTTGGCAACATGTCAGTCTACCAGCTTTTATGATAGACAACGTTTAAAGTCCGATAGGAAGAGCGTTGGCTGGAAGTGAGCAGGAACTACATGTTAAACCTGGACCGAATATGGATTGCGATTTTGGATGCGGACTTTTGGATTTGGGTATGTGTCTGTTTCTTTTCTTTGTAGGTAAGAGCAGGGGGGTGGTTATTTAATTTGTCAGCATATCTCATTTTATTCAATCACAACTTAAATAATACAGAAAATACATAAAAAATTTCAATTTTACTGATTCAAATCTTCTAAATTTTATGCATTTATTACCGTTTTATAATAAATCAGCTGACTTGTTAATAGCCTACCTCTTTTGAAACCTACAAAGTTAATAATATTCTAACCGCTGCTCCTGCTCTCTGAAGATTAGGCAGCACATTACCCATGTTTGTTCTTTTTATCTGTTTAAATTGTTTCGTAAATTTTAAAATGTTTGCTAAAATTTCAATTTGTTCTTTTGTTGTTTTTTCCAATTTACGCATCTTTCTACACTTAAGGGACAATTTCTCAACTTCCATATATTATTTGCTATTGATATTAAGCTGCTATTGAGCGCTTATTAATTCGCAAAGAAATTTTAATAATTTTCCATCTTGCATATATATATATATATATATGCTACACACTGCTAGGACCATAAGTTTGAATAAACCTAAAGAATTATAGTAGGAATGGAAATGCTAGCTTAATGCTGGATTGAAAATATTCAACAATACTATGCATTTGAAATTGATACACTGCTAACATTTTAATCATCGACAAGCTGGACAACCCGATCAAGAGTTATAAATTAAAATATCAATACAAACCTCTATATTAATGCAAAATGTCACAATAATTATAACTTCATAAAATTCAAACATCAAAGTAAAATCAGAGCATACTTGATTTTCATTGGCAATCTTTTTCAAAATATCAGGAATATATCCACAACTCCTTTTTATAACATCAATTAAAGAAGATGCCAACAACGGACAGTATTCAGATATCAAAACATGGCAAGAGTGATGAAGCTCTTCATCCTGAAATCAATCATTAAATTTCAAACATAACTCTTGACAATTATTTATCTCAACATGATGAAATTTCACAAATAATGCAAATTTACCTTATACAAGAAATTTTCAGCAATGCAACTGAAACGATTCCCAAACTGCAGCCTGGATTCTTTGGGTACATCATAATGGATAAGACATTTAGCATTACTAACGGGCATTAATGTTAGTGCAGCATCAGTAATAATCAGACAATTTGGCGAAATAGTTGAATGAACAGACTTCCAATCTTTGATTTTTTCTAAAAAAAACCAGAAGAGAGAAAACAGTTCCATCATATCGATTTTATAACTGAAAGTACAACAGTATTATACTTGGTTACTTTAAAATAGGCGTATCAAGTTTAGAAATTTTGCGTCGTCTTCATGGAAACTGTTCGAAAGGAATCAGCTCCACTCTTTTTTATGCACTGCTGTAAAAGCTATTCATTTATTTTATGTTTATTGAATTAGGTTTACACTTTTATTTATATCCTCATGTCTCAGTTATTTCTCAATATTTTCTAACAAATCTAGTCATACATTAATACAGCAAAAATTGCTAAGAAAATGTTGTGCTTTATTAACGTTGATTTTTCAATAGAATAATAGTTTACGCACAAAGCAATTCTTAACTTTTTGCATTTAAGCATTGTTGCAAAAGCTAAGTGGGGAAAAGTCCATAACGCTCAAATTATCACAATCATTAGGGGAAAAGTACGGAGAGTGGGAAATTAATTTTTCTTTGAGCCGCCAGCTCTGGTTACGCAATGTATAGATATTATAGAAAACTGTCAATGAATAACTATAACAAATGTCAACAAAGTCAGGGAAAAAGTATGATATTATAGAATTATGCAAAATGATTTGCAAAACTTCTGCACTGTCAATCATTATTTAAAAAAATTAACAACAGTTTAGAATGTTACCTGTGGACGTATGATGCTCCATCCTTTCAGTCACAAGATGCGTTCTAATACTTTCACAACTAAGAAAATTATACACATCTAAGGCGTCTTCGGCCTTTGTTACAGAAATGACTACATTGGCATTCTCTAAAATACCTAAAATATGATTTGAATGAAATAAAATTAAAATATAATATGAATGAAATCGCATAAATACATGTCAAGCATTTTTGCAATAAAAAGTCTTTGCATATTAAGAAAGGATTTTAGAGAAATAAAGTGGAAGTAAAAGGAAAATAAGAGGGAAAAAAAATGGGAAAAAATAAACCAAGTGATATACTGAGACAATTTGCAGAAAATAAAATGTAATACACACAAAAGTACATTAAAGATGTATGAAAAAAATTCTCAATTCACTAATTAAATACTGATACTAAAAACATTTTACAGAGTTAAGATTCACTTTTATTTCACTAACAGTTTCTCAGTAAACAAACACACACACATATATATATATGCGAGTATATGGGACAAAGAAATGCCAGCGTGAGTATATAGGTAAAATAAATATTCAATTAAAGTTTATTATGAACAATTACAATGCAACAAAATGCCAATTTAGATCTTACTGAAATTAGATCTTCACATTAACAAAAACAATTAAAAAAATTATTAAACTGAAAAGAAAAGTTTTGAAAGTGATAGACCCAATAGTGATTTAAGCTAACAATAGATGAAAGATAAAATAATTTTGGAAAAAAATAGAACCGACTTCAGTTGGAAATTGCTCTAAAAAGTAAAAAATAATTTTTTCTTTGAACACCATCGAAACTACTTTTAAACATAAGTTTTGAAGTGGGCGCATAGACAATGTATAGAATCATACGCAACTGCAATTCAACTATATACACTTTAATGGATCCAGGTTCTTTAAAAGCATTTGCATACATTTCATTCATTACCACACGTTCGTGTAATGGTACAAATATTCTGCTTTTAATTTTCAATGGTTTCTTTGAAAAATGTTGGCAAAATATGGTTAAATATCATTTTACCTATCGTAATTGCGCCGACTTCAAAACTTATGTTTAAAAGTAGTTTCGATGGTGTTCAAAGAAAAAAATTATATTTTACTTTTTAGAGCAATTTTCAACTGAAGTCGGTTCTATTTTTTTCCGAAATTATTTTATTTTATTCTTTTTAGTGTAAGTGTACCTATGAAATAAGGTAATGTTTCCATTACGGAACTTCACCTAATTTTCTTAAGTAAATGCTACATAAAATAAACTGAAAAAAAAGGAAGAAACTATCAACGCGTCTAAAATTATAAACAATTGACACTAAAAAATAATCTTTGTTATTCTCTGGTATTTATTTGTGTACTAGCTTAATCAAAGTCATTTAAATATCAATGGTTTGTCAACTAATTTATATTTCAAAGCAATTATAGTTTCTTGTTGTTCATAAGGTTTTAACAAATGCTACGTACGTTACTGCTAATGAGTTTCATGTTAGATTTAGTTAAGCCTTGGTTCAAATTTTTTATCATGATTACTATTAATATTGCTGTTGCGAGACAAAATTTTTTTGCAACAATGGATTGAAAATTTAATCATTTAATGGGGAAATGACATGAAATTTACTGTTTTCCATAACAACTTTTTTTCTAGTGAACAACTATCGTCATATGAGTACATGGTACCTAAGTTACACTATCTCCTATCGATTTAAAAAAAATATCGTCCAAATCGGTTGAGTAGATCAGATGTTATGTGCGAACAAACAAAAAAAAAAGTATACGCTTTGAATTGATAACCTCCTCCTTTGTTGAAGTCGGTTAAAAAGTCAATGTTAAAAAAAATATTTGCTTCCTCTTTAATCCAAGCAAAACATACAGTATTTTGTTGAGATAGTATTCCATTAAGAAAAAGCATTTATTTTAATTTTATTTATTTTTATATGAGTAGTAAGTTAAAAACATATAGATTATTAAAATGTACACAAATAGCAATGAGAATTGCTCAGTCTTTTTTCCCATAGCAAAGGGTTTTCTTATAACTACAAAACATGTGTCTGCAATTTTTATTGTAACATTGTATTGTAACATAAATTTGTAACATTGTCAATATATTTTTCATTTATGGTACAAACACAAACATTTTGTTTTAAATAAGGAGAAACTTTAATACAGAGATTTATTAAAGATTTAAAGAACTTTCATTTATAGGTTTTCAAATTGCTTTCGGTTAAACAAGATTGTTCTTATACAAATTAGTGAGATGTTTATTGTACTTTCAAATGTAAATCCAAGAACAGTTTTAATAAATCAGAAAAAAAGATTTTTACAAATCTTTTAACAAGTCTAGCAGCTTTAATCATTCCAGATATTTTCTTTTAAGATGATCAAGTTTTTCCTCTTGATTACCTGATGAAATCCCAGCTATCTTTAGCAGTACAGTAGAACCTTGATTAACTGAGTTTTGATAAACCAAAGTTTCTGTTAACCAAGTTAATAATAAAGTCTTTTTTCTCCCGGATGTTTATGATACTGAGAATGAGGATCAAGATTTTGAGTATTCAAAGACTGTAAATCACAGCAAAGGTATCCAAATTCTGACAACTGCTCTGAAATATTTAGAGCAGAGAAGAGATACTATACCTATGGAATTTTTTTTTTGCTTAATAATTTGAGTAGGATGGCAGTTATTGGCGGAAATTCAAAACTTTAAGAAAGATAACACTCAAAAAATAAATAAATAAATAAAATAAATAAATAAAAAAAAATAATTATAATAATAATAAAATGCAAATTAAATAAAGAGAAAAATTCTCAGTTTGAAAATAGAAATATTTTCTGAAACTTTATATTTTTTTAAAATGCAACTATTAAGCCTATACAAATCTGAAATGTTTCCGAAACATGAAATTAAACCTCATCTTTTTGAAAAGATTAATCTGCTAATAAATTCCTTTTTAGAACATAGCGTCTAACTGTCCCTTTCTGGTCATTGAAATACAAACTGCTGAAAAAATTTAGTTGCTTGTAATCTTGTTATACTTGAGATAGTTATTAGGGAAACTTCAATTACAGTGGGTTAACTTTAAATTCCTATTTTCAACACTACTTATCCCATATGCAGAGAAGAAACTCAGTTGAAGTTACACACTGTCATTAATTACACATTTAAAATTCAAATTTAACTCCGGAGTGAATTTAACACATTTTGCTCACCTAGTAAAGTTGATTTCTTGTCCGATGGTGTACACACATGAGTAAAGAAAGGCACTTCTGCATAAATGGCAGCTTCCAAAAATGAAGTAAAACATAAAACTGGGCAGGTCATAAGGGTTTTGTTTATATAAGCAAATGTTTTATTCCATCTTTCTGCACATAGTGCTAAACTGGGAACAGTTTCAAGACGTTTTTCTTTTACTTCTTCAACAAAGGTCAATAATATATCCCTAAGCTGAAAATGAAATTAAAAAAGAAAAGAATAAATATTTTTCTCCCAATTCCTAATCAAAATAAAACAAGTTTACAAGAATATGAATATCATTAAGATCTAATTTTCAGTATTTAACAAATGAGCAAAGTAGTTTTCTGAGAACAAATACCTAAATACTGATTATTTAAAAAGAAATATGCTAGTTTCTTGAATTAGCTAGAAAATTTTAGAAACAATATGAGATGTTCTTCTTAACTTTTAACTGTTGTATAAAATTTTAACACAAATTCATTAATAATAGCAATATTGTTAGCATTCAGGATTTTAACAGGTCTTTCCTTCTGAAGAAATTTCTTTAAATGCTAGAACACTCACTTTACTGAGAGACTGTTGCATCGCAATTAATGCATTTTACAAGCGTTTCATATGATGAAATGATACCACATTTCATGATATCAAATATGCCATGAAACACAGCAATAAATATCAAAATGCTGTTTTAGCTACATTTTAACTTCAAAATAACGAGTTCTAGATTTTACACAGCCAGTGATCATCTTGGGTTCAACCTGGCTGTTTGCAGTCGATACATGACACAAACAGGCCTGTTAGTTGGAAAACCATGCCCACTTTTATGTAAATATTGCTTTCCATCAGCCAGAGGGGTGCAACTGATCCCCTTACGCAACCTAAATAACAAGCCTGGACACAAACAAATTTGAGTGGTTGCCATCATCAAGGAAATGAACAATAAATCAAAGTTCCTTTATAGATTACAAATAAACTCATTTTTAATAAAAATTTGGTTTTATTAATTAATCAATATAAATAAACTGATAGGCTCTTACAGGAGAAAAAAAACAAGTAAATAAATAAAAACAACAGAACTACATTTGCAATCAAGGAAAACCAATAATTTAAGAAAATTCACAAAAGAAAAATAGAATAAAACACCTCTTTTTTATTATGTAACACTAATTTGTCTCCATCATCCATAATAAGATGGCAACACCGGGAAAAATCCACAACTTTGTCTTGAACTGCTTGCAAAAATTCATAAGGTGTGGCTATCAGTACATCACATCCATTCAAGATACTTGTCATCTGAAATAATTTTGTATACAATTTGAGGATATAATGTAATGCAAATCACAACCAAGTTAATATTTTAAATGTAAAAGTAAAATATAGTACACATAAATACCTACCTTCTTTTTAATTCTTCTACCATCAGCGTACAGAGTAATAATTTTAACATGAGCATTCTGCATAAATAAGCAGCATAGTTCATAAACATCTTGAACAGCTTTCCATGACGAACAAAGGATTATTGCAATGGGCTAATGAGGCAAAAAGTGAGACAGAAATAGTTAAAAAATGCATGAATAAGTTCATTTGAATAATTAAAAAGCAACTAACTTAAACAGCAAAAAGGAGATAAGACTACATAAGAATTCTTCAAATAAGTTATAACTCATTTCTACTTAACTTGAGCCTACTTTTTAATACTTGCATGAAAAACTTTCACCGATTTTTAATCTCAATAACTCTAGATAGTTCAACTACACAAAAAAACAACAACCTGTTTTTGAAAATTTTTTCACGCGTAAAAATATATGAAACATAAGTCAAAAAAGTGTGTCATTTCTAGATCAGTGTCTGATCACCAAAAAGAATGCACAACACAGGGCATGTACAGGCAGTTATCAAAATAATGGAAACACTTGAGATTCATAAGAAAAATCTACCGTTCATCGCAACATAAGCGATCAATTGTTCTTTAACTTTAGTCATGTGTGACTTTCATGCCGAATAAAAATTTTCAAACTTTGTACAATTTAACATTGAAAAAAATATTCGATTGTCACCACACTATTTGTGGACAACCCCCCGCCATTTATTTTAATAATGGGATAAACCCATTTCTGATAATTAACAGCAGGGTTAATGATACGAAAGGATGACTAAGTTCGTTTAAAAAACAAAACTTATCTTTATTTTTCCTATAAACAACAACGAAGTTTTGAAGCGATGACCAACGATCAATTTCACTAGAAAAACATTTTGATTATATTAACATCCGGGAAATATCACCGGTAAACTTTTAAGTTAATTTTGAAACATTATAAAAATGAGCACTGCTCCGAAAAAGTAAAAGAGTTTACCCCTTTCCAGCGGGGAAACAAACTCAAAAATGCGACACACGCAATGTGGCCGATCGACAAAGCAAGTGAAGATCGAAAGTCGAATCTTCAATTTTATACACTGCTACATTTGCATATTGAAACGAAGTAAAGCACTTGACACACAGCAACGCCCTACACACGTGTCATCACTGATTGGTTCTGCTGGCACATGACGAGACAACACCTCGGGTGCGTCATGAACTAGCCCCGCCTACTACACGTGCACGGGAATCCAAGTTCCGAACGATGCACACAAGTCAGTTGATAGTAGGAGTTACATAAGCAATGTTTGATACAAGTTTATTTCTTTAAACGAAACTGCTACAAGGCAAAACCTTATAGCATCCTCTTAACGCTAAACAGCCACAACTGTTAAGTATGAGAAGGTGAGCGGTTCCCTTATTCGCACACAACTTCCTGTTTACCGGAGCCTTGAAAATGCTAACGGCAACAGTATCGGAGGAATTCTTCCTTCCTGGTTTGGCAAACTCCTGTAGCCAATCAGGGACTGAGCGGTAGTTTTAGTTCACGTTTTTGGAAGAATTATGGGGCGCTTGCCTCTTGCGCTGAGGTTTGCAGGATGAGCTAATAGTCTTCGAATACGTTTGCTGGGGGCTGGGTGGTTGCTGCCCAGTCCCCCAGAATCCCTTCTTTTTTTCACTTTTTGCTGAAGCCCTCAGAGAAAATTTTACTTTTATATGAGGAAGTATACTTTAGCTGAAGATTCCTTTTGACGATGGTTTTCATTTTATATATGTTCGATGATATGAACTTCTTCTGAGAAATCTTGTGGTGATGTGACTTCATCACGTGATGTCTGAAAATTTGATCAAGACTCATTCTTTCCGTAAAAAAGTGGAAAATTCTGCAACTAGTGATGAATTCAGCTGTAGTCCGAATCCAACTCACGAACTTATAAATATGGCTTCAAAGTGATAAATTCTGCAGCTGGTGACGAGTTCGGCTGCTTTCAGAACTAAATTCACTAACTCTTAGACACGTTGCACAAAGTGAAAAGGTCTGCAACTGGTGATGAATTCGGCAGAAGTGATTGAACTATAGTTAATCAAGATATACCATCCGCGTAAGTGTTCATTCCCATGGGAACCCATGTTCTAATTATGGCCATTTCTAATATTTTAATTTAAGTAGCTACTTTCATTTATTATTTTGATGTTTAAATTGTTAAAATAAAATCAAGTGAATTTAAATCAAAGTGTGATTATTTGTCTATTGCATGATATGTATTAATTTAGGAATTTAAACATTATGAAGCACTTATTGAAATTAATTCAATTTGGTTTAAATAGTGAGATTCTGGTGAAGTTTTAATTAATTCTTTTCAGCAATGTACTAACCACTAATGCATTAGATCACCCTATTTAATTAGTACCTGTATTCCACTCACTGTATCATAAATTGATACCGTTCAAGTACCACCACAGCAGAAACAAGATAAAATTAAGGTAAGGAGTGAGATTAACTTATGTATTAGTCTAACAGTATTGTCTGCGAATGAATGAATCACAGCTCACTAGATCGCTGATATCTTTTTCAATTTTTACGATATTCAACTGAAACTTTTTTTATAAGATGCAGTATAAACCAGGCTACAATATTTTTGTAGTTATAAATTTCTATCGTTCGCGCATGCGCCTTGAAAAATTATTTCATTTTAACGTTCATATCTCATCGGATTTTAAATATTTTTATTTACTGTTTTAGTATGTTCTTTCTCTTGTATTATATCATCTTTCCTGAAGTTTTGATAAGGTTTGATCAAAAACTCTGTGTGTTATGAGCCAAAATCCTTCAAATAAAATTGCTGTTTTTTAAAAAATGTTTCATATCTTCGGAAGTATAAGTAGTACGTTCATAAAAATTTGTACAGTAATTATACATAGTATGCTAATTAATTACTGAAATTTATAGTTTATTCCGAGCTATTTTCGAAGAGTTATGTTCAAAAAGCGGTTTTTCTTCTGACCTCCCTTTTTGTCGTCCCCCAAATGCATGAGTGATTTAATTTCAATGTGGAAATGTCCAGTGAAGTCTATATTTTGTTTGACTAAAGTTAAAGAGCAATTGATCGCTTATATTGTGATGAACGATAGATTTTTCTTATGAATCTCATGTGTTTCCATTATTTTGATAACTACCTGTATGTACCCAGGGCCCATAATTCAAAAGGGGGTCCAAAATTTTCAAAAAATAAATTTTATAATAAATAAATTCTAATAATAAAGCTGAAGGTGGGTCTGTCTGTCCTTCTGTCTGTTACGCGCGTAGCGTCAAAACCGTTCGGTCGATTTTCATGCCACTTGGCACAAAATTAGTTTGTAGCATGTAGTTTTGCACCTCGAAGCGATTTTTCAAAAATTCCACTTCGTTCTCTTTCTATTCGAATTCTTAGCGGAAATTTGATAAAATAGGGAAGAAATATTTCATACACATTTTCAAGTCTTATGTCATTCAAAAGCTTGAAATTTTCTGCACAAAATGAAGTTCTTTCGAAGTTACTACGATCATCAGGAGAGCTGTAACAATTGTTTTTAGAATCCCGGAATTCAAGGCTTACCTTCAGTAAAGCAAGCCAAACGATTCTAAAATGGTTGAACTCGAGAATAAAATTTGTTTGAAAAGAGAGATGAAATGAATTATTTTATCAACGGAAATCAACTTTTCATGTTGTTACCATGGTTACGTGTTCATACTTATTTTTGTTTCGTTCTTTTTCCAGCGTTGCCAGACGTAGTATTTTTGATACTACGGTAGTATTTTTTCGGCCCAAATAAGGAGCGTAGTATTTTTCTGGCAACCCTGTTTCCAATATACTAATGACTTAATTAAAAGATTTGGCGGATTTTTTTTTTTTTTTCATTTTCATAGATGTCGCATTTCAGCAATATTGATTTTGGCAACGTTTGTAAACAGTAGTATTTTGTAGTATATTTTTTTAGAGGAGGCGTAGTATTTTTCTGTTTCAATTCTCTGGCAACCCTGTCTTTTTCCCGGTGAAAATGTGCTTTGGGACCCTGCTTGGCGCGTTTTTGCGTGTCTCGCGGAATTGAAAGCTCCGAGAGAAACTACGCAAAATAGTCAGGGTTACCACGCTTGGCGCACCTATCGCCCATTTAGCGAGAAAAGGGTACCTAATGCACAGATTAACCAAATATCGTATCAATTGCGATATTGCATCGTTCTTTTTAAAGTGTTTCATTTCAGAAAATGTATTGTTTTGTTTTTAAAGCTAGGAAAGAAAACTTTCTTCTTCTTTTAAACTTTGGTAAGATTTCTGTTGGTTTCTTGGAGCAACAAAATTGTTCTTATTTTCTCTTTTGGCTTATTTTTGTGCATTTCCCCTTGGGGTTGCATTCGAATGTCCCAAGGGGGTGTTTTACCCCTTTTATGAAGTAAATCAGGGTTAATTTCAATGCAGACAAAAGTGATATGAATTGGCGCGACCACTTGGCGATATATCGCCAAGCTTTTGGTTGCCAAGTATTTGCCGGACAAATTTGGCGAAAAAAAGTTTTTTTTTTTATTTGGGTTCAATTTGGCGCTATTGGCGATATTTTGCGAAAAATCCACTGAATAATGTTAAAATTAGCGATATTAAGGAGATTAATCATTGTAAAACGTTTTTTTTTTGCATTGTTTCGTGGCAAACTAGGGATATCAATGTTTGAATTGTTATCTTGCTCACTACAAGCATTATTTTAGCACTTAAGGCATCTACTAAGAAATTTACAAGTAAAAGGAAGTAGTGTGGGATCCATACCAGATTTTTATATCATACTTTGAAGGAATTATAGTTAAATTATAATTTAAAAAAAAAAAAAAAAAAAAAACATTTTTTTTTGCTATATCAGTTATTTTACAAATGAACTTTTAATTTTATACTTCGGGCAAAGCCGTGCGGGTACCGCTAGTAAATAAAATAATAACATTTCAGAAATACTATAAAATCAGGTTTTATGAGCAAAATATGTGAATAAAAAATGACTCACCCCATTTCCAGAAGGGAGATCCTCATAATGTAAGGAATGAAACTGAGATGCTATTGGTAGTATATAGCCAACACTTTTACCAGCATGCGGAGGTGCTATAGCAATAACATTGCGATGCCTCAACATTGCAGGCCACACTACAGATTGTATACATGTCGGACCAATGAATTTTATTTTTTTCAAGATCTGGGGAGAAAATATCAGAAGAGGATGAATATCAATAATTATCTGAATTATTAGTTTAATGAATGTAACAATAGACAATTGTTTTTACTAAGCAAAAGGCACTGTATCACAAAATCTGCAGAATGTTATTAAGTAATTGCTTGCATTACAAAAATGTACCAGAAGTAATTACTTTGAAACACTAAACCAGCTTAAAATGCGAAATCAGTAACTACCCCTTATATCATTACATCATTATACAGGGTGTCCACTCCAATCGTGGACCAATAGCTAATTTCTAAACCGTTAGAGATAAGCATATAGTTTATTTAGGAAAAAATCTCCAAATTACGAAAGGAATTTTGGGTCTATTCAATGTTTTTCAAAAAATCAAATTTTGAAAGAGTTACGAAATTTAAATTTTTATACAGCCCCTCAGTCTTATCAATCATATTTAGTAAAACATTCTTGACACTATAATGTTTAAAACTAAAAAAAATCACTCTTCTACGACAAAAATTGACCGAGTTATGACGTTTTGAAAAATCAAGATTTTGAAGGATTTCGCATACGGTCCCTTGAGCGATCTCTCGATGACGTCATGAAACAATGCAAAATCTTGATTTTTCAAAACGTCATAACTCGGTCAATTCTTGTGGTAGAAGAGTGATTTTTTTTTAGTTTTTTTAGTTTTAAACGTTACAGTGTCAAGAATGTTTTACTAAACATGATTGATAGGACTGGGGGGCTGTATAAAAATTTAAATTTCGTAACTCTTTCAAAATTGGATTTTTTGAAAAACATTGAATAGACCCAAAATTCCTTTCGTAATTTGGAGATTTTTTCCTAAATAAACTATATGCTTATCTCTAACAGTTTAGAAATTAGCTATTGGTCCACGATTGGAGTGGACACCCTGTATATATGCTTGGCAGATTTCAAATATGTTCAAATGGGACAGTATTCAAGGTTACTCAATCCTGGTAGTTTTTAGTGTTTCAGTTGGTAGTGGGTAGTTTATTTTGAAAGATATGAATAAATAATTTCGAATTATAAACCTAAATCATATAATAAAATATAAAAAAAGCGCTTCTGAAATTTAAAGACTACTTCTATTAGCTGAATTTGCACTAAATGTAATGAAATAAAATAAATGTATGATTTCTTGATGACAACAGTCAAAAATTTCATTTGATCCAATTATATATCTTTTTATGTTGATTAAAATTCTAAAGCAGCAAATAATATTTTAATTAAAAATTTGAGAGACCAAATAGGTGATACATTTGAACCTATTCATAATAAGATGTATTTACCTATTTTTCTCTCAAATTTTTATTTTAACTTTTAATTGGAATCAATTGATTTCAATATTGAGGAGAGTAACTAATTTCTTTGAAAAATATGTACACATATGACACAACATGAAACTTAGCCAAGAACTTATTCCTATCACTCCCTTATTTTTCAGTCAGTGAGAGCATAGCAATGAGAATAACGCTATTAAACATAACCATAACTATTCTCATTTGATTCCTCATGTTTACAGTTTTGCTTCTTCCTCATGCTCCAACATTTCAAAAGACTCGTACCAAATTTCCCAAATTTTTGGTTTTGATGCTATGATTCTAACTCTAAACGTAGATTTTTCATCATATAACTTCCTGCCTGTGGAAATGAACCACCTTCTTGCAATCTGCACAGAAATAAAAATAAACATTCTGTTAAATAAAAAATTTTATTGACCCCACAAACAAAGGGGATCTCGGCTATTGTACTTAATTTTCTTAATGATCAAAATTTCAACTAATTTCATTCTTTACGTACAGTTACGTTGTTCTGAAGAATATAAGGTTCCATCACTTCTTTTGTTAGACATTAAGTGCTGATACAAATAAAAGAGAGCTCTTTTAAAATGCAAAAATTGTTAAGCCTTTAGTTGCTCAACTTTTCTGAAAAAACAAAAGACACTTGCCACTGTCAGTATTTTTTCTAATGAATCCGGTACAGGGTGGCCACAAATAACTGCCGGTTCAAAAAAAATTTATTACTGTAATACAAATTTTTCTATGATAAAATAAATGTTAAATGAAAGTAACATCGTTGTTAATCAATGTTTAAGTAATGATTTCTATTCTCGCGCCTTTAATTGTAACCACAGATGGCCAGTGGCGGATCCAGAGGCTCGATTTGGGGGGGAGGCGATTTTATCCGTGGGCGGTTGGTGCAATAAAAAGTGGGAGGTCAGAAAATGCACGGGGGGGGGGGGGGGGGGGGTAACATGAAAAAATTAATAAATTAAGCACGCTTTATTAAGTCGATTCTTTCTTTGAACGCATGAATCAATCAGTATTAGCATTTTTGATTCGATCGATAATTTTAAAAATTTAGAAAAGTCCAATTTTCCTTTCCTCTTGAAAAGGAGTGGGAAGTCGCCTGTCTTGCCCCCCCCCCCCCCGCCCACATAAATGAGCCGTGTATGGCTGTATCCTTTCTCTCAGACGCTTAAACGTGCCGGACACATGGAAGCTGTTTCGATGAGAAGATTCCATCATCCTTTTTTTTGTTTAAAGCTTTTTTCCCGTTTCTATCATGGAATTAAAAAGAAATATTATTTCTTTGCTATGAGGAATATTATCAGAATCTAATATGATGTGGTTTTATGGTGCGTTTCTCTGAATCTTCTTGTTACGTATATTTTTAGATAAGAATAATGTCAAGGCTTGCAGAAAGAATAAAAACCCATTTCTGAAGCATTTAATTAAGCACATATATTCAGAAATTATGCATGTTTTTAAACTCGGAAAAATAACTTTAATTGTAAGCACCAAATTTTAAGAAAAAATTTTTGCAGCGGATTCATCATTCGAGTTTTCAAAATCGTTTTCAGAATGTAAACAAATATCAGCATTTATGCTAGAATCTAATAAATTAGACTTATTCGAATTGAAACTGAAGGCGATTTCATTATTTGCGGCATGAAAATCATTTGCACTGGACTTACAGAATCTTTTAAACTGGATTTCTGGAATCGAAACTGGCGGGATTTTCATTGTTCGCGGAAGATGGAAATGAGTTTGCAATATCAGTTTCTGCACTTGCATTTCCTTTACAAATCGAATAGGCATTGTTATTCTTAAAAAAACTATTAATCTTCTGATATTTTTCAGCTTTTATTGCTTCTTCCTTTTTCCTTTTCCGAAACTCTGCACCAGACGTTTTTTTTTTTTAATATTCATTTTGATGGAAATTTAGTAAAATATCAATGTATGACAATTTCGCGTGCAATATTAAAGCTAATTAGGTCAGTATATTGAAATAGAATAGACAAGGAAAAGAGTTCAACTTTGAGCTTTGTAGGTCTGTCGTGATTGCATATTTAAAGCAGACATGGTGGCGGCAATAGCAAGTTTGCTATAATAGCACAGTTATCGTCCCTCTTTTTAATCCAAAATGGCATAAATCAGTTATTGTGACTTCTCAACAAGGTTCTTTATCTGGAATTTTTTTTTCAAATTATCTGGCAAATTTCGAGACTGAATAGGAAGGAAGCATTTTTAAAAATAAAGCCTAATATCTATTCAGTTTCGTGTAAACACTAATACTAATGCTGTCTCTTCTCAGCAGATTGAGGCATTAGTGCATTAAACAAGTAAGTTGCCACCCTTAAGCCAGGCCGCCAACTTACAGCCTTGTACAACTACTGTGCATAATCTTATTTTATTATTCGGTAAAATTCTAGTTTCATTTGTTAAATTGAATTTCCCCCCCTCCCGAAAACTGAGTTCAGGCACCCTTGATCATAGGAGCTCAATTAGAGGTGGATAGGGGGCATATGTTAAGCAGGCGAAGGCAGGGAGGGTGGTGAAATCATTACGTTATGCATCATATGTGACGTATCGATGCAGATTTCATTCGGAACACCTGGAAGTGACACTGAATGGGGGGGAAAAGTTTTGTGTTATTTTTTCAGAGTGCGCCCCCATACCTCTGGCACCCACCGCGCCGCAGGGGCGCTATGTACGCCACTGCGGCCGCTGTTACAAGCATACAGGAATGAAAACACCTCTGAACATTATAAAGCAAGCTTTGGAGAAGGGAATAAGCTTCCAATTTCTAGCATTTTTCATTTAAATTTCGAGCATTAATACATAAATTTGAATGTGTTCATAGAAAGAGATCATACAAATTTTGAATATGAAGAAATATTATAATTTCTAATTTCTCAGGAAGTGTTTGAACAAAAAATATTTAAATATGCATCCCTTTAAAAAAAAAAAGTCTCGGGGGGGGGGGGCGATCGCCCCAATCGCCGCCCCCCCTCCCCCCCTGTGGATCCGCCACAGCAGATGGCAATTTTTTTGGAAAGGCTTCTGCAGCAGCATGCACCTACAAATTATAAGATATTAATACATTAATAGCTCAATTAAAAAAATCATTATATGACTCATTCGGACATATTGTACTTTTGCTTTGTTTCCTGAAAAACTTTGTGTTTTTTAAAAAATGTTGCTTTACATTTAGACATTGCAAAAAAAAGTTATTCTGTTCCTCAGAAAAAGTATGTTTTGTTTTTGAATCAATGAACTCCACTGGCTTATTTTGCATACACCTATTTCATTTCAGATAAGCTGCAACTTTTATTCTGTATTTCACCATAAAACAATAAAAAGACTTTTTTAAGTAAAAAGAAAAATTAGTAGACTAATTTCTCTTATTTTTATGAAGAAATCTGACCTAATTAGATAAGAAAATAATTTTTTGTAGGTGCACCTGCACATACTGTTAATTTGTAGGTTAATTGATCACTACTTTTTATGACTACGGTTACATCTCACTTTTTGTTGTTTCCCAACAAGTGCAATATAACGAGGGGTTACTATATTCATAAGCAAATTTATGAACATAAGAACTAAATCCTTCATAGCCAGCTTCAATATTATAAGTTCTTCAGTAAAATGTCACTCAAAAACACTCCACAGGGACTAAAGCCTACAAACTCAAAAGAAGAAAAAAAAAATATTGTCATTAGTGTGATATTGGAAAACTTAATGTTTACACTCAATCGATTTGCAAAATGCTATACATACAGAGAAAATTTGAAATATATCTAGGAATTTTACAAGAACCTCCTTATTTTGCAACATTGCTGTTTGTTTTTAATGGAACGGTTTATTTTAAACAAAGGGGTGGAAGAGATAAAATAAGCAGAATGTCATTTATATAAGCACATTTCATTTGATGATTACATAAATTTGTTTAAACATCTGAACAAAAAACAAAAAAAGAAATATCGAAAGTAATAAAATTACTTTGCATAAACTTGGCGGAAAATTTGCTTCATCAGTAGTTTTTATTGGTGCAGGAGGTGCATCACCTATTTGAAGAGCTGGAACTTCTTGCTTTTCCCAAAGACTTGAAAAATCCTTAGGTGCAAAAAGAAAAAACCAACGTGTAAATAAAAAAGTTAATGTCAGTTTCACAGCAAGAAACAGTATTGCAGCAATATTTTGACCCGATAATTTTATGAGCTATTTTGACTCAAGTTATTTAGACTTTTTCAATTTGCAATTTTTATTTTAACCTTACTTGTGCCCCATTCAACCTCACTACTTAATATACGAGTATGGGAATATTTTTCCAACTTCTGCTTGTGCAATTCAATCAAGATAATATGATGGATAAAATTTGAGAAACAATACTTAAAAAAAAAAAAAAAAAAAAAAAAAAAACCCTCAGAGAAGCATCCAGATTTAATATTAGACTGAAACAATCTGTCAATTTTCTTATATTTCATTTAATTTCTCCTGTTACTAATATTTTTATCACTTGTCATGTTTTGTTGATTCATTTTTGTTATTGCCACTTTGCAACCTCCATTTTTTTTGCAAAGAAAATGTCAATTTTACACACTAGTCACAACAAATTTAATGTAATTTAACTTTGCTTCATTTTCTTGTTCATCAGTTACATATTAAAAGCTTTAAAGTTATCAGTTTTCCAAAGTTATGTAACTTTCACAAATGTAGGAATTAACATATTTGTTATTGATAAGTTCAGATATTGCTGCATAACAATGTTTCACATAGTAAGCTACAGTAACATTGCTGTATTTGAGAAAACTAAAGATTATTACTATGAAACTTTCATACTTAATGAACAGCATAAGACAATTTTTAAAGCTCATCTTTCTATTACATGGAAACAAATCTTAATGTTAAAAAAATGTATGAATGCCTTTACATTTTCTGTAAATTTTAACTCAAAAAATATGCATGATCTCTAAAATTTGACAACTACTTTGTTTAATACAACTGAATACATTGAATACAACTTTAATGAATGCTCTTGAATCATTTGGTTGTTGAAGCTGAAATGATGCAAACTATGAAACCATGTAATTGTTGTAAAATATGTAACTGAACAGTTCTACATGTATTCTAAAATATGTGAATATATCAAAAATAATGACTCAATTAACAAGAAGTTCTGTCAAGAACTAAACAAGCCTACTTTCCCTTACATCGACATCAGCATTCTAGCATCTGATCATTATTCTCTTGATTATCTGAGACTAAAAATGTCAAACATACCTTTTTAGCACTTAAAGCTGATTTCTAAAAGCAAAATATACCCCTCTCATCAGATGAAATAGACACATAAAAAGTAAATAAATGAATAAATAAAGTTTTGTTGCACCTTTTAAAGAACGTAATTGTTACAGTTCTTCCGTAGAAAAATTCCTCAATTGTTTTCAAAAAAAAAAGAAGAAATAAATAAATAAAAATACAAAGTACATCAAAACACATTTTATCAAAGAAAGAAAAGAAAAAACTCGTCCGTTGATAAAATGTCTCGATTTTCGATTTTCACTTTTAATCCGTTGCCAGTTGTTAAATAGAAATAAAGAATAAAATGCTCTCGTGAATGAAACATTTTTGTTACAAAAAAAAATCGTCTACCAAAAATAATAATAATAATAAATAAATAAAATAAAATAAATGAATAAATAAACAAAAAATCATCTGCACAGTCAGTCATTTTTTCTGAGCCTGCATTTCCGCCATGTTTGCGGAGTCAGAGTCGGAATCAGAGTCCTCACAGAAGATTATTCAGAAAAGTACTTTACAAACATTATTTATCAAACCATTTTCTTACTAAGTTAGTTTGAAGGAAATCCGACTTTAAGTTCAGGATCAACATTCAACTTAAACTCCCTGTAGGCGTTAATGTTAATTTTTTTTTCTGAACGGTTCAATATTGAACGAAAAATGGTTCAAATCAAAAAGCGAAATATGGGAATGAGAATGGGAATTGATCTTTCAAACAAAAACAAAGTTTATTCCATTCGGATGGTTCACTCAGAAGATATTAGGTAGGGAAAGGTTGCTTGAATGGTTCAATGTTGAGCAAAAAAATGTTCAAATTGAAAATTTAAATACGGTAATGAAGTATCCTTGCTGAGATCCTTCGAACAAAAAAAAAAGTTTATTTTTCAGGAGAGGTTCAATGTTGAACGAAAAATTGTTCAAATCGGAAATGTAAATACAGGAATGAAGTATCCTTGATAAGATCTTTCGAACAAAAAAAAGTTTGTTCAAATCGGACTGTTCACTCAAAAGTTAGCATCGCGGGACAGGTTGTTTGAACGGTTCAAAGTTGAACCAAAAATTGTTCAAATCGGAAAATCAAATATGGGAATGAGCTGTACTCCCCGAGATCTTTTCACCAGAAAAAAAGTTTGTCCAAATCGGAATGTTCATTCAAAAGTTATTAGGGGGGTCAGACAGAACGACCGACCCACAAATTCCCCATCTCAATACACTACTTTCAAATTTTAATTTTTCGATATTCATTTTACCTTTTTATTTTTTTAACTTGACAATATTTTTTTAACTTGGCGATATTTTTTGGACTTGGCGATATTTTTTGGACATGGCGATATTTTTTAGATGAATTAAGCAACTTTTAATACCGTTTTCGTCTTTCTTTTATTTTTAACGGGAAAGTAGGCTAAAAAGCATCATACTTACAAGCAAGTGAAAGTTATGCTGAATAAGTGCTAAAGAATAGCCTTGTATTTAAGGGATTGGACACTGCAGCTATTCCATGAAAGATATAGAAATCTGTTATGGATACAATCTGTTGAGAAGATTGTTTTTGCTCAACAGAAGGTGTTTTGCATTTTTCATTTCAGCAAGAATCATTCGCTGCAGTGCAGAATGAATTTTGTAAGCATTTTGGGACTGCTATGCATCAATAAAGACTACCTTTACCATCAGTATAGACAGCTTGAAACAACTGAATGTTTCTGTATGAATATGAGTTCAGTTTGACCTGGTATTTCTCATGAACAAGAAGCTAAAGTTTACCTATAAAACAACCTCGCATTGGTGCCATGTTTCAAATTTAGCAGAAAACTTACTCAAGTTAGCAGCAACCTAATAGATTGAATGAAAGTGAAATAAATTTACATGCAACATAGAAAATTATCAAGAGTTCTTTAGGGTAAAATATGAGTAAAATAAAAAAATAACTTAATATGGCTGGGTATTATAAAGAAAAGAAAAATTCAGGGCTCCAGTGCATTAATCTCTTGTGCAAAATTATAATTGCTAAGTGTTTTCAGTAGTGCTTTCATTTTTACTTCCTTTTACGTAGTAAAGGAAGTATTGTGATCGCGAAAAAAAAAATCACTCAAATTTGAGTCTAAATTTTGATTTTGCTCACCCCCGAATGAATGTTCAGTAGTTTTTTCGACCTGTCAGCACGTGCATATGTACCTACCAACATATAAGCAGCCGAAAAATTCTTTTCAACCACCCCCGAGTTAATTACGACGAGTTTTCTCGTGACGTCTGTATGTACGTATGTGCGGATGTATGTGCGGGTGTATGTGCGGATGTATGTGCGTATGTGGCTCGCATAACTCAAAAACTATGTACCGTAGAAACTTCTAGCTTGGTATGTAGGCTCTGAGTATGGTCTAGTTGTGCACCTCCCCTTGTGGTTGCATTTGAATGTTCCCAAGGGGGTGTTTTACCCCTTTTTTGGGTAAATCAGTGTTAATTTCAATGCAGACTCAAGTGATATGAATTGGCGCTACCACTTGGCGATATGTCGCCAAGCTTTTGGTCGCCAAGTGTTTGACGCCAACTTGGCGACATATCGCCAAGTTTTGGCGAAATTATTATTTTTTTTTTGAATTTGGAACTTGGCGCTATTGGCGATA
The DNA here is from genome assembly GCA_038373865.1 of Uloborus plumipes. Classification (NCBI taxonomy): domain Eukaryota; kingdom Metazoa; phylum Arthropoda; class Arachnida; order Araneae; family Uloboridae; genus Uloborus; species Uloborus plumipes. Next base: position 42,762 of record JAXGGA010003449.1, read on the forward strand.
GTTTGCGAAAAATTCACTGAATGATATTAAAATCAGCAATATTTAGAAAATTAACCATTGTTAAATATTTTTTGCATTGTTTCGTGGCAGATTAGGGGAGTAAATATTTGAATTGTTACCTTGCTCACTCCAAGCACTTTTTTTGACACTTAAGGCAACTACCAAGAAATTTACACGTAAAAGGAAGTAGTGTGGGGCCCATACCAGATTTTTTAATATAATTTTACAAGTTACAGTTGAACCTGTTTATCTTAAACCTGCCTATGTCAAAAACCTCTCAATGTTTAAATTTTTCAATTTCCCTACTTTTATAGCAAAAATTCAATGTTTTTCCAATGTTTATCTTGAATAAAATTTATCGAAGACCTTAAAGGCTTAAATTTCAATGACTCTCACTTTTGGGTTTCCTCACCAGCTATCTGTACCAATAGCAAAACTTGGAGACAAAAAGTATTTTTTCTGATAATAGCAATAATAGTATTTTAAAGTCTTGTGAGACATGTAGTCCCAGGAAAAACTATATGTATCAAGTTTGCAATGAATTCCATTGGGAATAAGAGGGCATTGTTGAACAGGGTAAATGTTTTAACCATTGAGAAGAATTATTTTATGATATCTCCTTTTATTCGATTATAATGATTATAGTGTTTTAGTAGTAAAATCTCAACATTTTTGAATGACAGCATTGAAAGAAAATTCATACCCAAAAGTATGCATTAATTTGCAATTGATACAGTCATTAAAATTGGTAAAACATGTAGTCACAGCATATCACACTGCAAAATATTCAAAACCATTAATGTAAAACAATTCATTCAGCCTGATTTCTTTGTTTATTTTTGTAAATTTTATCACAGCAATTTTATCTCAAAACCTTCATATCTCGAATTTTTCTTTGGTCCATGAAATTTGAAATAGACATGTTTGACTGTACTATTTTTACTTTATTTTATAAGGCACATATTTTAAGTTAAAATTATTTTAAAATCCAGCAGCTGTAGCACCACGACTGCTATTTGGTATATAAGTACAGTATTTATACTTGTAGGCAATGGTATCCCAAACTTAAAAAATTTGGAAGGGCGGAAATTCTCAATTCGTTGAATGGAACTCCAAATTGTGGCAGGCACTGCACCCTGCCTCTTTTAAAGCAACCTTTGATGTGCCCTTCTTGCTTTTTTGCATCACTCGATGCACCATTTTAAACCCTATGTAATTTTGTTTGCTAAATAATTTCACATTAGGGATTGCAAGACTTAGTTTAGTAATACTTACATATTTAGCTTTAGATGTGAATATATGTACTGTACACTTGTGGTACTGTTTCAGTAGCATTAATAATATAAACGTTATTTGAAATTTCCATACTTTAATTCGATTAAATTCGTCAAGCGAGTATAATTTTATATCTTTTGCAAATTTATTACCTTAATTGTAGTAGTATTGTAAAACCTTTGATTATTTGTAGTAACATTTTAAAATTTATTGATGATTAATTCATTCAAGTAATTTCTTGCTTGTTTGATTGCATTACTTTTTTTAACTTTTATTTTTCAGATACAGAAAATGAATAACACCTAAACAGAAATACTTTAAAGATATTCCCTCGTAAAGGAAATATCAAAATAAAAATTGTACTCTAGTTTTTACTTAAATTAACATGTTAACTTATCAGCAGATAATTATTGCATGTATTGCTGTTATGTCACATGTTTTTTGTTTAGTATTTTTAAGTGGTTAAAACATGAAAATGAAAATTAATCAAAGCAACAATTTAGTTTTTATGCATAGCTTTATTCTGATTAAATACTAAATTTTAATGAAAATAATGTTGAACAAAGTAGATTATGATGTATGCTCAAAGTACAATTAAATGTATCATAACAAAACTACAAAAATACGGCTGAAAGTCAAAAACATACATTGTAAGGTCAATTTTTCCACGTAATAAAGCAACAAGCAGCATTATAACTCCCAATTTTAAGCCCATTTATCATCAAAGATTAAAATTAAACTGATAAACTATTTATTTCTAATGGAAAAAAAACTATGCAGTTTATGATTAAAGAGCTTGCTAGAGTCCAAAAGATAAAGAAATCAAAACAGAAACAGAAGATATGTTAGTGAATTAATAAGTTAATTCTTTGAACATAAAATGTAACAGAACCTACCGTGTTAGTCATGTGAGTAGGATTTGGTGTAAAATCTTCATCTTGTGTATCACAGCTAAAATTTCAGGAAAAAAAAAAAAGAAAAAGTGAGAAATAGAGGTTGGTGTTCAAAAAATAAGTACATAATGACAACATATTAATATAATTGAATCAGCACCAATTTATGATGAGGTAATTCAGGTTTCATAAGCATTTCAATTGCACAAGTTTAAAACAAAAGTTATACAATATATAACACAAAATATTGAATATATGCATTAAACTATAATATAAAATTGAGCATGCATGAGAATAAAATTTTTAAGTAGTAGTAGTATATATGTTTCAAATTCAAACTACAACATAAACATTTCAAAAGATAGGAACTTCCTTTTAATGATGACTAACAAAGATGAACAGTTCTTCAAATACAAATAATCTTTAATATATAATAAATAAATTCTTACTAACATTTGTACTAAGGTAACTTTGAACAAAAATTTACAGATTCAAGATGAATATCTCTGAGTAATGTAAAAAATATACAATGCTTGCAGAATATATCAGCTTGTGAATAAGATTATTTAAAGTTCGTAACTGCTGTACAGAATATAAACTTACTTGGTCTTTGAACATTTCAGTAAAATCAAGTAAATCAACTTTTTAATAACATTTCCTAGTATGATATTATTTAAAATAAGTTCATCAGTGAAGAGTTAGATGACATGAAACAGGACATCAATATTTTTTATCCTTGTACTCTGCTCATCAGCCATGTTACATAAAAAAATTGATTTTGTTTTCCCTTTTGCTCATTATTTTAACTTTTATACTGTTTATTAACACCAATGTCAAAATCTCATTATTGTACCCGCAGTTACGGATACTAAAGAAGGAACAAAAACTATTGTGCTGCCAAATTCTTCAGTTGAAAAACGAAATTATCAGCTTTTGTACTTATTTTAGCAAAGTTTGATTGTAATTAATTGTATACTATACAGGATACATTATTTATACATTCAATAATATCCAGTAAAGAAAAATACAGAAATTTTAACTTTTTATGGTCTAAAAAACTGAACTTCAATAGCACTTTTAAACATTGATAACTTTTTTTTTTGTTTTGTAACAAACTAGGTCAAAGTATAATTTTTTCCTCGACAAAAGAAAATATACATATACAGTGAAATGTGTTATACACAAAAATGCTTAACATGCAAAATCAGTTAACATGAAATGATATAGCAATTCAAACAGTATGCTTTGCAATTTGATACAACCCTTTCAACAGGGAAAAATACTCTGTATCCCTCAGTTTGGTGTTAAATGTTTTTCAATGTATTAGAAGCAACTAGACTTATGATCCCTGAATTAATGAGCACATGTAGTGTGGTTAAAATTATTTTTCACTTCTAGTAGTTTGAATATTTTAAAACTTTTTCTTCATGTCTTTTTTTTTTTACATAAGTTCTGTATTTTCTCTCAATTATTTATTTGAAAATCTCAAAAGGTGAAGCAAAAAGAAAAGAAAGAAAATAAAAAAAACCCTCACACCTTGTGGAAGTTTATCAACACATAGAGCAAGAAAAATTGGTATCTTTTTGCATCACTTTGAAAAGCTTAAAAAACAAAATTTGGTTATTTAACGAGGTTCAGAGTGAAGAAGAGCAAGGAAAAAAAGAGGAACTAGTTCCTTGAGTTCCAAACCAAAGTGGTGGTAGAAGTACGCTTAAAATGTTTGCTCAATATGACTCCAACACCAGGAGCTCAATCAAAGGTTTTAATTTGCATAAACAGCTCAATTCTATTGACTTATTCACAGAGAAGAGGGGGGGGGGGGTAGAAAATTTCCTTAAACAAATGCATAAAGCTTGTGTTCTGTTTGAAAAACATTGGCAGATGTCGAACAAGACAGCATAAAGGATGATGGGTGAGATTTACATGGTAAAATGAGATGTGCATAAGAAATGGCTAGCTTTCAACTAAATTAGAAGCTCTCCCTTCTCATGTTTCAGATGAAATGCATATAGCCTGAACTGGAAAGGCAATAAAATATTTATTATTACAGCATAGGTTTGCTTTTAAGCAAAAAATTTGGTTTTTGCAAAAAATTCAAAATTAATTTAACAATTTAAGTCTCACAGTTTTTGGAACTTAATTCAATGGTAAGTCAGATGGCATTTGTATATCAGATGGCTACTCTTCTTTTCTCAAGTGAAGAGTATGTTAAATGAGAAGAAAACACTGATGCATTTGTTGTTTATTCCCTCTTAGAATAGTTTTTTTCCTTCAAATTTTTTTCATTGCTTTAGGAAAAAAAAAATCTTTTACAATTAAGAGAATATAATGAGCACAATTGGGAGGGGGGGGGGACACTCCAATTCCAGTAAGAAATAAAGAAAACCAATTTTACATGAATTTCAGGTCACACATACACTGTCATCACTTTTATGAAATATTTCTATAGAAAAATTAAAAAATATCAGAGTCCATAAAATGGCCCTTTTAGTGCTTTTTACTAGCAAAAACTTTCTAATGCACAGGTAGAAAAATAAGAGTTGAAATCTCAACAAATTGATGACTGTGTATTATCATGTTAAAGTATGTAGCAACCAAAATGCCAAAGATATTAAATGCTCAATGTATTAACACGTAAAAAAAGGGTGTGAGATAGCAAAAAAAAAAAAGTCAAACTTTTAAAGTTTACCATAGGCTTTGGTATATGAAACATAGCCTGGTAATTACATGTTTAATAATAAACAATAATTATATTTTAAAAATAAACTGAATATTTTATAAGACAAATGGAATATATGTCAAAAAAGATTTTAGCATTTAATACTAAGTTTAGAATACTTGTACACAATTTTACGGCTAAATTATCCAAAACCAAAACCTAAAACTTCATTCTAAAGAATAAACGCCAATTGAAAGAAAGATTACTGACTTGCTTTTGTTAGTTATAATACAAAAGCATTATGACTAACTAGCAACTAACACGACTAACTAAGCAAGTATTTTTATGCTTGAGATTTTTTTTATACTCAATTTGCAGCTTTTGAAATAAATATTTATGTTTTTCAGTATGATAAAGAAAAGTTAAATACTTGAAATACTCAAAACAAAAGGTCAAAAAATAAATAAAATGAAAAAATTCTTTCTTTCTTTTGTTTTTAGCACCTTAAAAATATTTTCTTTTTTATTTTACCAAGTCATATGTTAATTCTAGGATTTTAATCAGCCCCCTTCCAATTTTTTGCATCTTATGTAAGACTTACACTATTTTCTACTATTATTTTAACTAGAAGTATGTTTTGCAGTTTTACCTTAATAAAACTTGTCTTATAAATTTATTACATCAAAATATACCATTTTTGTTATACCTGTTTTATGGCACTTAATAATACTTTTCCCAACTTTCCTTCGATATTTTGCCTTTAGTTGTTAACTTCCTAATATATTATCAAGTTGTTGACCTACATTTTGATTTTGGATATTTGCAAATTTTTCAAGAACAGAAAATCAGTATTTTTTTTAAAAATACTAACTTTAAATACCTGCCTACATTCACTCTGAGGAGATAACCTTAACAAAGTTGTTCAATTGGAAATACTAAAACAATTTACTACACTTATATTCTTTTAATGTGATATATTTTACCAAACATGAGCATTTAACAAAGCGCTGGGAAGTTCATGTTCTCTATAATTAAGTTCAACTAAAAATTAAAACTTACCCATCACTTTTGACAGAATTGAGTCTATCAACTTTGTTTTCATTTAAAGTTGCTAACAATAAGTCATCAGTATCAGAAATATCGGATAACATAGCATTGTGATCAGATAAATTAATACTATCCTTTAAAGAACTTTGATTGAGATGGTCAGAGGAGCAGGATACATTATCAATATCACACCTTGCTTCTTCAGAACAGTCTTCACTTAGAGTATTGTTTTCAGACAAAGCCTCTTCTTCTTTTTTATCATTAAGATTTTGAGAATTTGATTGGGGATGAATTTTTTCAACTTGACTGCCCTTGTTATATTCTGGTTCACTAATATCACTTTTGGGTGCTGTATTGACCAGAAATTTGCTATCATAGTCTGAAATATTCTTTGTAGATTCATTTTTTTCTGGGGATGAAGCACTATTTACTTTATGTTCATCTTTTCTCAGACCTTGAGAGGCCAGTTTCTTTTTCATAAGTATGTTTTTGTATCTTGAGAATGACATAGTACATTTTTCAGGAGACGTTACATCATACACAGGGTTGGAAGTATTCTAAAAAATGAAAACATAATGAAGAAAATTCAACAATAATTAAAATTCATACGCAAGTAACATTTCTTTTCTTCATATAAACACTAAAGAGGTTGATTTGAACAGACTGTGCCCATGAATTCATATGCACATATTTTAAAGTTTATTGCTTTTATTTCTACTACGGTTTTCAACAGGGCTTTCTCGTTTTGAACAATAAAATCGCTTTCTAATAAATTAAAATAAGTGAAATTGGAATGTTTTTGCATTTTACTGTCACAAAATGTGTAAACAAATCAGTGACTTGAAATCCAAAAATGTCTGTTGTACGGTTTTAAGTCATAATGGAGTATGTGTTTACAAGTAAGAGGTAGTAAAAAGTTTAAAGAAGGTAATTTGATGATCCTTTCATTGTAATTTTTCAAAATAATAACAATTGCAATAATGATTGCATTGATTAAATGGTGAACAGATGTTAAGAGCAGTTGTTCAGTTTAAGTGACTTTTTTGTATCATTTTTGATGTATTAATTTTAGTGACAGATTTTTCAGACTATCAACTTCATGATTATTAGTTATCCAATTTGATTATGTACAAATAATTTATTTGGACTTAATATCTAGAAAAAAACCTTTTAATGGAGAAACATATTGTCAAAAATATAAGAAAGTGGTCCCTGCTTAATGTGATTACCATGGAACACAATGATTTTGATAGCAATAACTGATTGGTAATAATAAATGTATGACGAAATTACACTTACCAATTTTACTCACACATACACTGAGTTTCAAAACAAATTAAAAAAGTCAATCCCATATTTATGTATTGTATCTTTCTACTTAAACAAAAATTACACACTAAGAAAAATAAAAAATCATCAATTATTGAGTCTCTACTTTTTTAGAAGTTCATTTATAAATAGCCCTTAATGTTTTTAAAAGTCATTGGGGAGATGTTGTATTCTATATTTCAACACTTTCAATGCATTCTTCATTTGAGAATTTTTTAGGATTTGGCCAACAACAAGGCATTCTTAATCTGACTCATTAGACCCAGCCCCATATTTTCCTATAACAGTCTGGAAAACTAGTGATTATTTCAATGTGGAAGCAAAAAGGGTATTTTGATCCACCTATGACAACTCTCAAGATTATATATGTTATAAAAATAACATTTCTCTTTCAGTACATTTCACATTCTGAGATGTTCCTTTTTCTGGACCAATAAAAATTCAGCAAATTTCGTAAATAACAAGTTTACAATCACTTAAGGGTCTAGGGTGTGTTCTGGTCTGATTGTACATAAAATATAATGGCCAAAAACTCGATACAGCATTAGTAAAAAATGCACATAGAAATGATAAAAGTATTTTGCAACGTTTTGTTATTAATAGAACTTACTTCATTTTTATCCACAGACAAAGAAGCTTCTTTGGATTCAAAGGTAGAAGGCTCTCTATGATAAAAATGAATAAGTAAAAAACATAATTATGAATCAATAGAACTAATATCATTGGCAGTTCATGTAAAAGGAAAATTATCTTCCACAGATAGTTATCTTTTAAAATATAAATGTATAACTTATTTTTTATTTGTAAGAACAAGTGAAAAGGAAACCTATAATTAAGCTTTCCCAATACTTTCTATGATAAAATACCGATCAAAAATTAATCAACTGAGGAAATTCAACAGGCTTAAAGCAAAAGCAAAATACATGAATAACTAAAATAAAATAAATACTTACAATTTTGAAATATCATTAGTTTGGTTTGAATTAAGTAAATCTTCTGAAAATGTCAGAAGTGGTTCGGATAATTTTTCATTTCTTTCTGTTTCTTGTACAAGCACTTGGCATGATGACTTTCTTGCAGTTAAAAGATTTTTATACTTCAGGAATTTGTCTGGTAAATTCTTATTACTAGAAGGCTTCTAAAATGCATTAAAGAAAAAAAAAGCAAGTTTAGCATTAATAACAAACGCTTGCCATTTAAATAATTCAGACACTCCTTAAAATCAATATTAAAGCAATATAGCTACATCTCCTTATGCTCAACTCTAGGATGCCAATACAATAATTAAATTATTAATGTCTTAAATTATTAATGGCACCTAAATTTAAGTTACAGGACAGTATAGTACACAGAAAATTAATACATACGCAAACACGTTTATTTAATTATTAAACATAAAACAAATTGTTGAGGCCAAAACAAAATTTTCCTCTTTTTATTCTCGAAAAATAAAAATTTAGACCATCTTTAATGAGCACAGGTAAGTTTATTTTTTATCTGAACATATTAAGTACCTTGAAATATCGGCTTATCCCTCCACAAGCTATATTGATTTCGTATAAGGAACATAAGGCAAAATTCTGTTCTTTCTTCAATTCAGTAAACTTTAAGCCTGAATCCTGCTATACAATGCTCAAAAAATCGATTTTTTGAGGAATGTTTTTGGGATAAGAAAAAAACAAGCCTAGCGAACTTTTTAGATTATAATATTACATGTCTGAACATGGGGACAAACATTTTTTGGGAAAAATATTCATATGCAACAGATTTTTATGCGCATTTCTGCTGTATTCAGTTGGTTGGAAAGATGGAGCACGTAATTTTCAACTGAAGAAAAAAAAAAAAAAACACCATTTTAATTTTCATATATTCCTCTCTAATACGAACTAAAAATAACTGAAAAAGAGATTTGAATGTTTTCTCAAATTTGGGGAAAAAAAGTGCTTTTTGTTAAAAAAAAAAAAAAATCATTATAACTTGCTAAAAATTTATTAAGAATTTTTTTTCTGGGAATGCTTTTAGTTCAAACAGAAGAAAAATACATGAAAATCAAATGAATGTTTGTTCTCTTTTTATTTCAGATGAAAATTATGAGCTCCATTTGTCTCACCGATTGAAAAATAAGGGCAGTTGCATACATATGTATAAAAATCAGTTGTTTGTGAATATTTTTCTCTAAAAAATTTTATTCTCCCATGCTCAGACATGTAATAAAATAATCTAAAAAATTTGCTAGACTTGCCCCTTTTTTATCCCAAAAAAATACATTTTTTCAGCATTCTAAAGCAAGATGCCCTCTTAAGCCAAACTAATAAGATTCTAAAATTAAGGTTTGGAAATACTGTTTTAACTTCAAAATATAACATAATTAAATTACTGTAAAATAACACGGTATAGTTAGTTGGTGTTTGAAAGGCCAGTATTCATACTTTTTGGTACAATATGGCTTCTTTTATGCTGCTAAAACCATTAAATATAGTGTAAAAAGCAGGCGAAATTGCAGTTAATTACTTTCGGCAAACTTTTATCATGAAACGTAGAAAACAATCAAAAGCAGGACAAAAAAGCAATGTCCTGTAGAATGATACAATATATTTGAAATTCGCACTTTAAAGATTGCAAAAGAATTGTGCAACTTGGCAGCTCTGAAATTCCTTACCATATTAAACAGTAATTCATTAAGCTAACTTTTTAAATTAAAGTTTTTTCTGTTTAGTTAAAAAGTTTTAAAGAGGATGTCCCTTTTAATTCTAGTCTTCTCTTCGAAACATTAACTACAAACACATTATTAGTAGCTTTAATCAGAAGGAAAAAAATAAATTAAAAAAAATAATAATTAAATTATTAAAAAAACTATTTTTTAAAGCAACTCTAGGCTAATCTTTGGTAAAATAACTTTTTTACTTAATTACTTCAATCAAACTCCTAAATATAAGTAATAGCATGAAGGTATATATAAAATGTTTTCAAACAATGCATTTTATTCATGATATTTTTGGAGTATTTTTAAACAGTAATTGTTTTAGTAATATTGAAATTATGATGATCTAATAATATGGATCAAATATAATGTATAAATTTTTTGTATTCAATAATTTATACAATATAAATTTTGAACTTAGGGGGCACATGTCCCATGGTCCATAAAGGATTAAAATATAGTGAAATATTACTCTTAGCATCGAAAAATGCTAATAAATTGCATTAAAACTTGATTAGTATTGATGCAATAAAATAATTCATTTAAAATTTTCAAAAAGCAAACAAGTTTTTAACTAACATCTTATGCATCTTCTTTCTGAGTATTTTTAACAAGTTTATTCCTCCTAACATGAAATTTTTTCCAATGCATGAATTATTTATTTAAGCTTTTGCTTCTCAGTTGTTCAGTGAATATTTAGTTTCAGGCATGCCAATTCAAACATGATCAGATAAAAATCAAGACAATAACATTTTAAAAACCATATTAGAAAAAAAGCATTGTTGAAATATAAAATTAACGTCTAAAAATCTTTTCATACGATTAACCCTTAATCCACAGCATATTTATAAAACTTAGATTTTTTGAATCAGCATTTACAAATTTCAATTGAAAATTCTACAAAACTCCTGATACAACAATAGATGTAACTATAGTTTACATTTATAAAACCAGATAACAATTGTTATCAATTAAAAATTTGTGATCTGATTTTAAGAAGTTATCTAATAAGAAAACTAAATACTAAAACCTTGCAAGAAAAATAAACCTATTTACCAATTCTTCCACAAAGGGACTCTTAGTATTTTCCATAATTTCATTCACACTAAAAATAAAAACAAAAAGGATTCAATGAGAAGGTAAGAATAGTTTCATTGTAAACGAATTTGAACATGCTTAATATTTGACTTTTATAAAAATGAACTTTTTTATTCATTATTTCATTTTTTTAATTTTTTTAACATGAAAAATACTATCAATAAGAAAGTAACTCTAAATGGTTATTAACAGGAAATATTAAAGGGAAAAAAGGCTTGGGGCTTCTTGCACCCAAAATGTATCAAATAAAGAGAACACACAGCAGATTTTAGTACAGAGAAATCTTTTATAACATTTAAATTAAAAAAAAAGTTATCAGTAACATATCCACATCCAGTCAGAAACATCATTAAAACTTTTTTGAAAGAAGAAAAATGCCTCACATATCAAATGTTTTCTGAAGGCATGATGATATTCTTGAGAAAAATAATTGAATAAGTTGATTTTAAAGCATATTAACAAGGAGACTTTAAGCCCTCTGGGTGACTGATTTAGCTGCAGCTCGGTATATTAAAAGAGACTTGTTAGTGTGGTATATACCTAAGCCCTAAGGCACACAACTCAGAAAAAAGGTGGAAATTAGAAAATGATAATTGGTCAACATAATTAATTGTAAAAAATAAAATCCCAAAATTGCCCTTATTTTTTCAAAGGATAAAATTTTGTGAACTTTCAGATATAAATCACCAATTATTTTTATTTATAATCTTGTTCAATAGTACATATCGTTGGATGATAATTATCATGAAAACAAGCAAAGCATAAATTTAACCACCATCGACTACAAGAAATAAGAGTTATTTATTAACAGGAAAACACACTTCATTCACATTTCGAAAAAAAGCTGCACGAAAACGCAAAATTTCAGCTATAAAGAATCAATACAAATTCCCTCATTAATCTATCATTGATTATTAGCACCAATGTTCCAGGAAATGATTAAATACACATGGTTTGCATCAAAACTTTGACCAACTAGACTTTTTTTGAAATGTGGACGAAGTATGTTTTTCCATTGCTAAACTGAAAAAAATCCCTGAGCTTGATCAAACCTTACTCTAATTTTTTGTCGATGTCAGTTAAATTTACACTTTGTTGTTTTTATGTTAATTATCACCCAACATTTTAACTATTAAATTGGATAATCAATAAAAATAATTGTTGATTTATATCTGAAATTTCATTAAATACATTATTTTGAAAAATAACAGCAATTTTTTAATGTTATAATATGCATTAAAGCTCAAATTATGCAATTTAATATATATTTATTATCCTTTCACAAATAAATATGCTTTATAATCATAAGTAAGTCCACTATTTCAGACTTCTGCTAGATTTGTAGTTTGCATATATCAGCTTTACTTTCAAAGGCAATCTGGTACCAGTTTCTTACGCTTACTATTTTTGACTTAACAACTTTAAATTAAGGTGTAAAGATGAAAAATTGATTCAGAATTTAAGCCGAAGATTGCCAGTGTGTTTGCAATGCTAAATATGTGGATTTTTTGTAACTGCATAAATTTACTGTTTATATCTGAAAAGTTACCAATCTGTAACAAATGGCTTTTTATAGAAACAATGATTTAAAAGAATTCTACAGTATTACTAACATTTTAAACTATAAGTAGTTTGAAAGACATTAACAGGTTTATTTAAGAAGGGATATATTGTTGGAAGGAAAAAGTTCGTACTTTGCGTGATACTGAGTTTTGATAAGCCATTGTAATAATTTTTTATTGTTAATGAAAAACAAATTTAAGATTAAAAGAAAAAGGAGTAAACACAATGAAAAAACTCACTTATTTGATGCTTTTGGTGATGACTGATTTTGGACAGGACAAGAATAATTTTCTGCAGACCAAATATTGATTGGGGTGATTGTTTGATTTTGTAGAGTAGCAGTTTTCGTATTTGGTGATGAAATGCTTGGTGGTATCGATGGCACAGCTTCAGAAGAAGTAATATTATTGTAATCATTACTTTGATTATTTTGATCAACATTTGTCATATGTGGTGACAATGATAGTTTTTGTGCAGATGAGTTATTCTGAGACGTACAAGTATCTTCTAGTATAACAGATTGACTTTGTACAACATTTGACCCTCTTGGCGATGTAGAAGAATTATGTAGTGATGAGTTACTTATGGAAGTCGATGTGCTATTATTAGAATTTAAATTTTCCGTTGAAATGACATTATTACTATTTTCGTCCTTAAATTGCAGTCTTTGTGATAGAGGAAATATTCTTGGAGATGGAGAATGAATAGATGCAAAAGCGGCATTGCCAAAACTGATTTGATCTGCATTTGGCGTTCTTGAAAATACAAGTGGTTGCTGGACGTGCACTTTCTGAGTTCTATCAGTAGAAAAAACTTTGCTTTGATCATATCCAGGTATTCTTGGAGACAACCTTTGTTTCAATAAATTTAGACTTCCAGATGAAGAACTGGGAGACATATTTTTATCATTTTCTGAAAGTCTTGCAGCTATTAAAGGATTAGGTGAATTCTGAGTTTTATCAGCAGAAACAACTTGAGCTTGATCAGAGTCAGATACTCTTGGAGCCAACTTTTGTTCTAATAAATTCAAACTTGCAGATGAAGAAACAGAAGACACATTTTCTTTGATTCTTGAAGACATTGAAGGATGCAGTGATTTCTGAGTTGCATCAGTAGACAAGACTTTACTTTCATCACTATCAGATCCTTTTGAAGAGAGCCTTTGTTTCAATACACCTAGACTTCCTGATGAAGAAACAGGAGTCAAATTTTGATCATTTTTTGGAGACACTAACGGATTCAATGAACTGAGAGTTTCATCAGTAGAAAAGACTTTACTTTGATCACTACTAGATCTTTTTGAAGACAACCTTTGCTTCAATAAATTTAGACTTGCAGATGAACAAACAGGAGATATAGTTTGAACATTTTTTGCAGACCCTAGAGGATTTAGTGGATTCTGAGTCCCATCGGTAGAAACAACTTTACTTTGATCGCTACTAGATGCTCTTGCACTCAACCTTTGTTTTAATAAATGAAGAGTTCCAGATGAAGAAGCAAGAGACACATTTTGATTATTTTCTAACAGTCTTGGAGAGACAGAAGGATTCAATGATACAACGGGGGGACTATCAAAAGAGTTTTCAAGATTTGATGTCATTTCATGATTCCCATTTTTCAAAGGAGATTTCCAAAGTTTTCTAGGAATCATTCCAAAATCTTTAGATGCAGGAGTAGGGACATGATTTGCAGAAGGGCTGCTCATTGCTTTAGGAGATGCAACTTGGTTAGTATTTACAGTATTTTTGTTTGGGGATTTACATTGTTGATCCACAGGTAGAGTTCCAGACAATTTTGGTGGTGAAGTAGTCGCTGCATCAACAGTGTAGTTCTCCAATAGCTGCTCGTTACTAGGAAGAACTGTGGGAGATTTTGAGAGTCGCAACTTTAAAAGTTTCTGAAGGGTTGGATTACCTTTAGGCTGCTCCTAAAACATAAAATAGTAATAAAAATATGCAAAAATAATAATGCATAAAATTACCATGAATTCAATGAATATTATAAGCTAGTTAGTACACACTTCAAAACTAAAATCACAGTACATGTAACACAGTAACTACATAGCTAAACTTATTTAATAAATGTTATATCTAACTTTCATTCTACCTTTGAAGAACTATCAAATTAGGAAAATAAGATGCATTAATATTTCCACAGATGACTTTTGCCCCCCTCCCCCCCTGAAACCCCACTCCCCATCATTTGATAGATTATTCATTTCTGATGTGCATGAAACTACTTCCCTTCTTAAATTTAAAAGCTTCAAGTTTCATTTTGTAATTCATATGGTCATCTTGGTGATTAACAATAGTATATTGGACAATGATAAGCTTATATCAATGAGAATTTTTAAATACTAACTATACAGTGTATGAAGTTTTGAACTTATGAAGAGTTGAATACATTTCATAAATATTTATGAACAAAAACTGTAATCGGAGCTATAATTATAGATTAAACAAACAGCTGAAAATTTAGTCAGCACTCACTTTTTGTTTTTCTGGAACAATACCGGGAGGGGTACCCATGAGGGAACTCTGCATTTGCACATTATTAGTTGCTACAGGTGAATCACATTTTACATATAAAGGCTGGACTAGTCTGTTATTGTCACTTGGTTGTTCATTAGATGTGCTTTCACCAACAGATTCAAATAAGGCAGTTTCGGTAGGATCCACCATAGTTTTTTTTCTAACAGTTTTATTTTCAATCTTTTCTCCAAGTTGAATTTCATTTTCTATTAGAGCATCAATCGATTGCACTAAAAGAAAAATAAAGCTATTTTAGTGAAATACATTGCAGACTTCACCGAAATGCTAAAAATTTTGACAACAAAGAAATTTTTATAATTGAGCAAGATTTATTTTTCCTGTATGATAGGATATTAAAATCATGGATTTTAGCATACCTGTCAACTTTTCCCACTGATTAGCTCTCATCTCTCCCTCCTTCCCAGGGCCGAAAGAGTTGCCTGTTTTAGGACTCTCACTGGTCATGACTATTTGCAGGCCCATTTACACAAAATCAACCTGGCCAGTTCACCCGACTGCGTACTTTGCAACACCTCTCCAATGACGGGGAAGCATCTTTTTAGCTGTCCCTCTCTTTTTGACATCCATTCCAATGACTGCTTTCAGGCCCTCACACCTTCTAAGGCCACTTCATTTTATACTGGACTGCAAGACGTCTTATGTTTGAAAGAACAACGGGTTTTAAAAAAAAAAAAAACTTTTCCCACTGTAAACCACTAGGTTTTTTTAATGCAGTAATGTAAAATCTACTTATATTAAAAACTGAGTATCTTTCTATCTATGTCATGCTTCTTTCTCCTGAACGCCAATGAACTGAAAGTCCAACATGGTACCGATAGATTGGTAATTTTTCAGGCTTCATTAGTTTTAATTTATATAATTATACGATTTTAATTAACGAAGATATCAATTAATAAGTTGTCAAATTTAAAGCGATTTGGCCTAATAAATGATTAAATATGAAATCCATTGTTACAAAACATGGTTGCTATGAAACAGTAATAATAATGATAATGAGAATTTTGAATGAAGGCTTAACTAAATCAAACATGAAACTCATTAACGGGCCAAGTATGTAGTACTTTTATCGCTAGCTACTTGTAGTTTTCTGAACTATAAATTGGTTGAAAAGCCATCTACTTATATTAAAAACAGAGTATCTATGTCTGCTTCTTTCCTTTGAGCGAGCTGAACTTACTGAAACTTTCCTCCCCATCTTGAAGGCGTGAAGTGCCTGTGCAACATCTCAATAATTCGAATGATTTTTTGATGCAGGAAAAAAGAAAAGGTGCGAAGGCACCTCTTAGCGAGTCACCTTGGCGGGGAGAAGTTTCTTGAAATTTTCCTCACTACTTTCAAGGCACGAAGTGTCAGTGCGAAGCCGGGCCACGTGCGTAGTATGTCTTGAAATCTTATGAACATTAAATTATATCAAATAATGTAACATCAGAATGACGTAAAAGTTAGGGACTGGGGACGTTATACACTAACATGCCGCAGGAAGCTAATCTAGCTGCCTGGCTGCTAGTATAAATATTAAAAGCAGACTTAATGCAAAATTAAATGATTAATAGCCAAACCTCTTTAACTCTGGAAATCACGTTACTTTTTTAAAAGCCTGGTTTTATGTCTTAATAATCTTACTGTTAAGGGACTTCTGATTTCACAAGTGTTTTCTTTTGAAGCTCTAGTCATCATGACACTTTATGCGGAAAAGCAAGGACTGAAGCACAACTCAATGAAATTTAAACTTTATACTTGAATTCTTTTCAGTGAATTGATGAAAAGATCTGAAAAACTTGATTGTAGAAATTTCTGATCAGCGATGACACTAGTGGTATTGCTGGGACAAGTACTGAAAAAGTTCTAAAAAACCCAGTTGTAGCCATTGGCAGGAAGGACAATAAAAAGAATGCAAAACTTCATTGTAATTGAATTTTAAGTGCTAAGCTTTAATGCTAGAAATAAGCAGCCGTTAGTCGTATTTTGCAACCAAAAACAATTCCAAAAATGAGTGAAGAAACTAAATCTTCATAAAAATTGGAACAGTTGGCAGATAATTCAGGATTAATTTTTAAAGAGAACAAATCACAAAATATAAAATGAACCTACACAAATCTTACCATTTTTTAAGTTTTCTTCCCTATACTGTGCATATTTTCGTTCCACAAATTCATCGTTAACACATTTTGTACCACAGTCATCTTGGTAAAATAAAGATCCAACAATACAGCCATCTTCAACTCCCTTCACTTGTACAGTAAAGTTTTGATTTTCTAGAAAGAAAAATCACATGGTTATTTTACTACCATTGTTTCAATTTTTCATTTAACAAATAAAAGCCACAAAATGAAACTTAGGGGCTGTCCACCAATGGTATCGCACTATGAGGAGAAGAGGTTTCATGAAATAGTGAGTTTGTGACAAAAGAAAGGGAGGGGTACCAAGATGGGTGACACATCAAGCATACGTTTTATAAGATCAAGATTGTGTGACATGTGACAAAGAAAGGGAGGGGTAAGGTCAAAAATGTTGCCAACAAAGTGTGGCATCATTTATGGACAGCCCCGAGGAAAGGGAAAGTAATTTTATGAACGTGATTCGGTGAACTCATTTTTGAATTTTGTTGGTTAACTCATTTTAACATAACACTGTCTAACTAACAGACTGAAAATCTCAAACTAATTTCATTCAATTGCTGTATCAACTTTTATTAAATTATCTGGGTTAATATTATTTGTATTTAACCAATGTGTATTTGCAAAATTCCTACTTTATAGATTCTAATAAAATAACATAGACAAAAGAAGAAATATATCTTTAAAAAAATGAAATCTGCAGAAAGTTTACATACCTTTAGTTAAACTTTCAATGTAGCCCACAGCTGACGTATCCCATGTTTCAACAGGACTAGGGAAAAAAGAGAAAATTATAGGGCTAATGAAAGATTTGTTTAAGAAAATGGTAGCATTTTGTAAAGGGAAACACTTGACGGGTAATAAGCTTTCAACTACTTTAGTAGTTAAATTTGGTAACCACAGATACATTTCTCTGCAGGAAATAATGAGTAAAAACAAAAAAATCAGCATAAACATTAAAACTATTTTTAAATATAAAAAACAATAGTGAGAATCATTAATTTTTACAAACAAAAATCTTTATAGTTTTCTTTCTGAATAATGCAATATTAAATGAAGAATTTAATAAGTGAATATATATATGAAATTAACTGAAATACTAAATTTTATACAGATTCTTAAAAAAGTTAATTTTTAAATCTGAAGCATTAAGTTTACTATCTTTGTACAACAAAAAAAAGTGTTTTTACGAATAGACAATCATCTAAGAGTAGTATTTACTACACCTACGAGGATCAGTGTATCTTTTAATTCTTGTTATAGAGATGACATGAATGATCACAATGTCTTGCAGTCTCTCAAGTCTCAACAAGATAAGTACGTAAGTTTTCAACTTTCTTAAGGAGAAAACATGTTCCACAGTACACATAAAAATGGGGTACAAATGCGTTATACGACCTACAACGCCAACGAAGGCGATAAGTATTTCCGGATGGCACCCCGGACAAAACGCAATGTCTGTGACGTCATGGGCGTGCGGTGCGCCGTGGATTCTGCGGTGATGCTCTGTGAGTATGGTAACCCTGAATGAATTCTGAGTGAAGCAGTGAAGCACAGTTTGAATTGTTTGTTTAGGTTTTATTTTGTCTCATATACATTGTACCGATTATGAGTTCGGGGGGTAGCGTTGTTGAAAAATATCAGTTGAAACTGTTAAATGAGTCGTCTTTTACTTTTTCTAGCTCTCGCCCAACTTACGGTCGTACCGGGGGGCCAAATCGTTTGTTTATTTTTAAATTAATTGAGAACAAAGAGGTATTTCTGGAATTTTTAAGGGAAGTAGGGTTATTGAAAAGTGAAATTATTTGTACTCGATGCAGTTCGTCAATGACAATAAGAAATAGAAAGAATATATCTGATGGCTACGGCTGCACGACCTGTGCCGCGGTGGTTGGAAAGTATAAAAAATCCAAGGTAAGTGCATTGAAAAAACCTTTTCATATTGTGTTATATTGTATTGCATAATATTGTAGGATACTTTGCATGTTTATCTTCGTTTTTTCCTGTTGGTGCCAAAAGAGCATCGCCAAGATCGATGTGCGATAATTGGCGTCGTACATCGAATGCTTGGCGACGTCTTTTGGCGCCAACAGGAAAAAGTCGCCAAGGCTAGGTCGGATATCGCATTTGTTCCAAAAATGGGTACAGTTAGTGAGAAAGTTGCTAATATAACCAGTTTTGAAATTACTTTGACGAAAAATGTATTTGAGGTTTCGAACAAAAAAGTACTAAAGTCTCCCAGGTTTGAATTAAAAAATTTTTTGACTTACAAATCCAGTGTCCGCCACTTATATGAATCACGTTTGTTTTGAAGTTATAGTTTAATAAAGGGGCTAATTCAATAGCTCTTTATATTGTTCTGTTTTAGGCAATTTGATTCATTGAAGCGGCTGATTCAATTAACTGGCACCCACTGTACTTAACATCATAGTTTTGTGGAAATAATTACTAAACCATTCTCATAAAGTCCTTATATGTAACTGCACTCTTCAGTTTTAAAAGAAGAAATGTTTCAACGTCTTTACAAGAACTCATAGTACTTGTGAAAAATTTATGGTCAAAGGAGTTAATAATATCAAAAAACATAATGCAATTTTTCTGATAATAATCATGGGGGGTGGCAAAACAGAGGGTTCAGCTCTAGTATCAAGTCTTTGAGGATTTTTTCAGTGTTTGGAAGAATCTCTTTGATATCAAGTTCTTTTGCAAGTCTAAGACAAGAATGTAAACTGAATCTCAATTCTCATAGGTGTGAGAATATAGTTGATTTTATACTATAGCATGAAACATTACAAAAGCATAAAAAATAAAAGTAAATAAATAAAAAAATAATAATAAATAAAATGAAGAGGTTTACACTATACATGGGTGGTTTTGGCAGAATTATCAATAAGTTTATTAGTAATACTTTAACTTCTTCATTTTGTTACAAAGAATATAATTTCAATTACCTTTTAAACTCTTTACTTACCCAGATGAAAATGTTAGATCAAGAGGATTAATTACTAAGCTTATAGGCTCTAAACCAATTAGCTTGAATTCAATTGCTTGATATGGATGTGCTAAAAAATCCTTCTGTATGCTGTACAATCTAAAACAGACAAATTACATAAAATATCTTCGTTAATAAGCAATGTTTATTAGATATCAGTTTTAAAACAAACATGGAAGCAACAAACCAAGGTAATTAAGAGGGACCATAAGCGAATTAATGTTTGCAGGATTAAGTTCAAAAGGTTTTTGAGGATGTAATCACATACATTTTAAAAACACATTTAACGATTAAGGTTCCAAACACACATTTTAATGTTACAAAACATAAAGAGTACAAATTCATATGACTTAGAATGAATTAAGAGTTATTTTTCAAAATGACAGCAAAAAAAAAAAAAAAAACAATAATAATAATCAATTTACAAGACTTTTAGCACAACAAAAAGATCCATACTTATTTTTTTTCTTCTAGAGTCATGTTATTTTCCAGCATGAAATACTGTAATTTTTATACTACTAACTTTGCAAAGTTGTTGGTGTTATTTCAAGACGGTGGTAAAAAAGAAAAAAAAATCATTTAGCACTAACTTTTTTTAAAGACTATACAAAAAAGATACCATCAACAAATTTAAAAATGCCAACCCAATCCATACAGTTAGTTTTAAAGTAAGTTTAAAAAGTAAAAATAGTCACTTACTTATCTTTAGTAACTTCACATTCTCTTCCGTAGTCTAACAAATACACTCTGAAAATAAAATTAAATTTTTAGAATTTGAACCTAAATTTATTATAAGCTAATTACCAATTTTTTACAGTAAAAACTTTCAACTTCATACTTATTCTATTAAATAACATCAGTAGAAGAACATAACTATAAAAGGAATAAAGAAAGAAGTCTAATTGAACCCAATGACTCCCCATCAAAAATTATAAATTTTTCAGTTCTCATGTTTTAGATAATTCTATTTTAATTAGTGAAGATATTAATTCGAAACTTTTTTCTCCTTTGGATCTTCTCTCAAAATTAGCGATTTTTTTTTTTTTTTTTGCAAAATGGAAGTAGTTTAAAAAACCCAACATGGAACCGTGCCGGAACTTCGCTTTGCCTCTCTCTTTCGCCAATATTTTAACTTGGAAGTAACTTGTAGAATTGAAGAGAAACACAGAAAGCGCTAATTGCTTTCTGATAAAGGGAAAAAGTCAATCAGTGCTTCTTCTATGATCAAATGTATAGAACGGTCCTAGAGGTGTGCTATGCTGAAACTCTAAAGTAACTAACCTGCCTAGGTCAAGGAGGACGGTGAAAGCAGCTGATCTAGCCCCCTTGGAGGCTAACTTAAAATGCAATGACTGACATTTGAAACCACACTTAGTTCAATTATGATAATAATGCTTACACAAAAATAATATGATCAAACTTTTACAATAAATAGTGGTTTTTACTTAAGCATGCAAAATAAATAACTTAAATAAAGATGTGGGAATTTTGAAGTTTTAATTTTTATTATTTTTTGTCATAATGATTAGAGAAAAGGAAATATAAAATTAACATTGTGCGCTTTAAAAGATATTTATACCTTAAATATGCACTTTATAGCTTTTTATCACATATTTTTCAGTGCATTAAATTTTCACCTAAAAAATTGCAAGTTGTTACTGAAGTACGCAGCCCCTCAAACAGTGATAAGGATAGGCAATTGTGCTTCTACTGATATGATCAAGCAAAGAATACTTTATACAAGTACAATTTTACATATAATACAGTAACCAATCATTACAGCAATTATTAAAGCCATACTTTTTATATGCATCCAAAAAAGGAAAAAAGCAGGAAAACCTGTTTTAACTTTTTGTACAGTTGAAATTTAAAAAAAAAAAAAAAAAGAAAGAAAAAGAAATATTTGTCTGAAATTTTCAAACAGCCATTCCCCTTTCCATCTTCAATGGGAGGTTGCTGTAACAATTCAAAAATATCCTTATTGAGCAATTTTGTCAGACGCTTTGGTGAGTCGATTTTTTTCGAGACAGTATTAAAATATTGCAATTTTTATAACTGCTAAAAGTCTCTTCTTATTATAAGTACCTCTCTATGCATAGGCATAATTTATCATTTGGCAAAATTGTAAGTTTCATTCAGTACATTTAGAAAGTCCTCCTCTCAAAAATTTAAGTTCGGAGCACCCCTGCTTTGAAAGCATTTTAAATGATTGATTTCAAGCACGTGACAGGTATGTTTAAATTTATAAATGATAACAAACCAATTTAGCTGATTAATAAAGAATACTTTAATAATTGATGTTAAGAATTAAGTTAGACTAGAGTTGAACTATCTTTGAATTTCAAGGTCAATATTGAAAAAAAAAAAAATTCTATATGTAAACTGACATTTATTTTTTGTTGCATAGATTAAGCACAAAACTACTTCAATAATAATTATAGGTGTACTATAACAAACAATATATGTAGTATAACAATATTTGTAGTATAACAAACAATATATAAAATTATAATAACAAATTATATAAACAATTATAGTATTTGAAAAGGGGGAATGAACAAAAAGACTACTGTCAATCTATTAGGGGTGCTTTATAATTTATCGTAACATAGCAGATCAAGGTTTAACCAAAGGCAAAAAAAAAAAAAAAACTCTTAAAACATTGTTTAGATGGAAAGCCAAGGAAAGAGTTCCAAAACGTAGCAGCTAACAACTTTTAATTCAATACAATACATGAATATTAAATGTTGATACAATTAAAAATTTTTCTTTTACACATAGTTGCCCACCTGTAGTGCGTTTTACTTACAAGACAAATAGGAGGTTCATTAATGATGCTTTGTTTTATGAGCTCTATGAAGCAAAGAAGGAAAAAAAATGGAACTAAAAGTTCTCAGAAACACACCAACAGGAATCATAAAGCACTACAGTGAAACCCCATTACAAAGCATTTCAAGGAACAACAACTTTTGTTCATTGTAAAATTTCATTGTAATTGAATTTGAGCATTGTGTTGACAGGTAAAATGGGACTGAAAATTTATTTTTTCAGTTTTAGCATTCCCTGTAATGAGATAACATAGTATATATAACAAAAGAGTTGGGGCTATTGGGTATTTTGTACGCTATTTTTGGTGAAGCGTGCACATATTGATTCCTGTTGCATTTTTAATTGCGACACTTTTTTAATGTTTATCTAATACTTAAAGTCCGTCTCAAAAGTTTTGACACTACGCCAATTTTTCCAGTTGCGATTAGAATTTAATTTTATTTCTTGTGTAAATGTACCTAACTAAAAGAAATACCTTCTTATTTATTTTATGAATGCCATTAATAAAGTAAAACAAAGATTGTGAGTTTTATTTTAAAATTGAGAAAAATGTGCTGTCTCATAAATATAGACAAACTCCCGTTTTAATCAAATTTAGTGAGATTTGGAAGTTGTTTTTAGCCACGTGACATGTGACGTTACGGTGAGGTGTGAAATAGATACTTTAGACGGGTTTTCTTGCTTTCTTCAATTACTTTTCGAAATGCCGAGAGCTCCTCAGTTAACGGAAAGCGAAGAACGCGTCGCATGGAAAATGAGAGGTGATGGCGCTAGCATAAGTGACATTGCAGCAGGGCCGCGCCAAGCCTGATCGGCGCCCTCGTGCAAATGTCTTCTGAGCGCCTTATGCAGTAGCGTTCGATAGTTAACACCAGCAGTGATGTTTTATAGACAAATATAATTTAGAAAAAATAAGTTTCGCGTACAACTTTTTTTTTTAAAGAAAAAAAAAGCGTGAACAACTTGTGTTTTATCAAACTGAAACACATTTATTGAAACACACTTTTTTAGATTTAAAAAAATGGTTGCTGAAAGAAAATCACTGCTTGAAATGTCTCTCTTCATTTCAGGAATACTTGGTGGCGTTCCAAGCTCTAGTGTCACCTACTGCTGTAATTTGTAATGCCCCCCCCCCCACCTAAAAAGTACTTCCAAATGTCGAAAAACTCCTTCACGCATAACATTATATTTTCATTCTTTTCAAAATGATCATTCCCAATTTTTGTCCTATTTTTTAAGCTGTAGGTTTTTTTAAATATCCCGAAACATTTATTTCGTTATAAGCGTTTGAATAAAAAGAACATTAACTTTTAGAAGCTCAAACTAAAATAATAGATTTTTCAGTTGAATTTAAAAAAAGTACAGAATTAAAATTTCTTTTGTGCCAAATTCAAATTGTTCATGTAACGCAATCAACGAGTAAATGGTTCAATAACAGTTTTACCGTAATCTCCAAGATCGCTTTGCCTGATGATCTTTTTCTGAGTCTTATTTCGATGTGCATTTATTAATTTTTTTATAAGGAAAACATGCAATGGGTGTGTGAAACTAGATCTGTGTATTCTTTTAGTATAAAAACGTTCCAAATTAAAAAATATATATATTTCTTTTGGAAGTCAAAAAATGCGTTAAAATTAGCATATAGACAGGTTCGTTATTTTAAAGTTGTCCTGGGGGCGGGGTCAAAGGGTGAAAATTTTATCGGTAAACAACAAAAACCACGCCAACTGTTAATATATTGATTTCTCAAAGCCCCCCCCCCCCTACAACAACGGCCCTGGTTTTCACGAATTGCAGTCAACTCTCAATCATTTCAAACTAATATTCTATTTCAAATAACACTTCTTCATTACGGTGCCCCAAATAGACTTCATCATTTAACCGAAAATAAATAGTTACAAAATTTAAAAAGTGTGAAGCTGGCTAAAAGTCAATACTAATTATTATTATTGTAAGTTTTAAAAAATCTGCACGTGCGAGAAGACACACACACGACTTTCTTACTGCAAATAACTTAACAAATTGGGGGGTAAAAACAAAACGACGTTTTTGACATGAGCTATACGAAACCTACTGTCAAGTGCTCTAACACCAGTGGAAAGTATGAGACTATTCTACTGTGCCCGATCAGTATATAACAAAAATTCATAAACAGAAACATTTGTAAGCTGAGTTGTGAAAATCTTGACATTGAAAATAAAATATTAATAACATTTAACAATTTAAGTGATTAAAAATATCGTTAAACATTTAACTAGAAACATAAAGGAATAACTCTGAATTTTAACTATTGCTTATAAAACCAAACTACTACTCGTCAAATACTACTCTTAAAAAGTTTTCAGATTCACTTAAATTCCTATCGAGCGTAACGTTCTGTTTTTCGTGTAGCCAAAAATCGGATCATGGCAAATATTTAATTTTGGAATACAACATACATTTTTACTTCAGATCTCAAAGTTATTTAGAATTCAATAGCTCCTTGAATACACCATTGTGTTTGGGAAAAAAGAAATATTTTAAACATCAAAGTTAATGTAGCTGTAAATATCTCTCGAATTTGCATTTGATAAGTAATTAATCACATTTTTTTGTCTGTCAAAATATGACAACAGGATACTGATTATACTTCTGAATTGAAGTATAAATATTCCCCTCAAAATCAGAAACTGAAATCTTTCCCGTATAACCAATAAAATTTGGATTAAATTGGAAAAAGGCATTAAATTTAGTATGAAATACGAATGGCATTGTCCAAAGGTCTTTTTTTTTTAATTAAAAAAAACTAGTGTTTGACGCAAAGAGGAGATAATCGCGTGATTATGGTCAAATTGTTCCTTTTTGAAACTGAAAAGTCTGTTGTCTACAACATGTAAATGTTATGCACAAGTAAATAACATGCAAATATGCTTACCGTATTTTTTTATGTACGATAACACAAAGCAGTCGAATTCCCCTCGAACAATTGCTAAATTACTAAAATGCATTGCACTAGAGAAAATCTAACGTAGTATTAATTCAACGGAAGGAAGAAAACTATTGAAGAGCAGAAGATTTGCATGGACTCTTTTGCTTATAAACTTAGACATGGTGAAGTAGCTTACACGGCGCCTCTTTCCCAAGAAAAGTGCTGATGTATGCACTAGCATCCTGTGTTTCCAGTGTAAAAGATTAAGCTTTTGAATAGCGCTTGTTTAGACAAAACAAGGTAATAATTTTTCATTTATGAATGGGCAGCAAGACAGATTGCTTGTCTCATTGAGCAATGTAATTTCATCGCCGTTCGTTTCCCGAGTTCGTTTTTTGAAAAGTTCAATTATATTTTCAACTTTAATTTTGAATTAAATTTTCTTTTTGTTCTGAGCTTTTTTGGTCAGTAGAGCTCGGCGCCTTTTAGGCTCTGGCGCCCCCGTGCGCCGCACGGCTTTGCACATTGGCCACGGCGCGGCCCTGCATTGCAGCACATTTGAAAAGGACAAAAAGAAGTATTTACAGAATTCTTGCCAGTAAAGGTCAGATTCAAAGGAAAAAACGACCTGGCAGGCCTTTTTCAACAAGTAAGCGAGATGACAGACATACATTTCAATTGGCATCTTGCGACGGTTTCTCTTTGCGCAAGATTAAGACACTGTCTGGTCTTCAAGTTTCAAAAGATACGATCCATAGAAGAATCAGAAACTGTCTTCATCTTATTTTGAGAAAAATGGCTAAGAGACCAGCTCTGACTACTCGTCACAGAATCCAAAGATTAGAATGGGCCAAGAAACATATGTCATTTAGAAGTAAGTGGCTTTCTGTCATATTTTCCGATGAGAAAAAGTGGAATTTGGATGGCCTTATGGCTGGGCTTATTATCGGCATAATTTGCGAGAAGAACCAAGAACATTTTTCAGCAGGCAGCATGGTGAGAAATGTGTCATGGTATGGGGTGCATTTGAGTTCAACGGTCAAACATCAATAGCGATTTTAAGTGGGAAACAAAGTTCTACGAGCTATCAAGAAACGTTAAAAAACAATTTGTTGCCATTTTGTTACATTATAGGAGGGCCAGACTGCATATTTCAGCAAGATAATGCACCCATACATAAATCGAATGCCATAAAGGCATGGCTTCATCGAAAAAAAATTAATGTTATGGACTGGCCAGCATTAAGTCCAGATTTAAACCCAATCGAGAATTTTTGGGCAGTTCTAAGCTGCCGAGTTTTTGCAAATTTTAAACAGTATTTCTCCGTCGAACAACTGAAAATTGCCATAGAGAGAGAATGGTACAATGTTGAACCTGAAGTACTACAAAACCTTGTTGAATCGATGGAAAATAGAGTATTTGATCTTATTTCACGTAAAGGAAACACGATTAAGTAATAAGAATATAATTATTGAACAGATTTCAAGAGAATTTTCATTTGCGACTAAACTTATGAGACATGAAATTTAAATGATATTTTATTCGTTCGTTTCAATTTTTTTGTACATGAAGCAAGTGTGAAATATTTTTATATTTATCTTATTATCATGGTTATAGTAAATAAATACTGACCTATTTAATGATGAACTTTCAGTTTTTTATAGTTAAAAGGAACATTTTGTTGGGTGACTATACTTTTGAGACAGACTTTATTTACTTTTATAATATATAAAAAACCTGGTTAGTTATTAAGTGTTAAATTTAACCCGGACCAGTACATATTCATGTTTACTGGTCTAAAAGACCAAAAAGACTTTTTGATGATTGATAATACTGATGAGGATATTCATGAAACATATTTTGGAAACACATCAGTCAACTGTGTAAATTCATCAGTGAAAGCCAAAATTTAATCTTTCATCAAAAATACATACACAATAAATAAATCAATATATACCTAAAATGATGACCATCTGTTTTTAGTAAAATTTTGATAACTCTAGCTCGATAGAATTTCTTCGTCACTAAGGCAACCAAAACCTGAAAATAGAAATTTTTTAGGTATTAAATCTATTTAAAAAAAGGATCAAATGTATAAACACACATAATTAATTTAATTATGTGTATGTTACAAACACAGAAAATTGTTTTTGAAGACTCACATAATGATGAATGCATAAAAAAATCAATCATACGTCATAAAAAAGGCAGAAAAGAAAAAGGACAAATAAAGAAACTCTCAGAAGGTTAATTACTTTTTTCATTGTATAGTCACATACTTGCTAAGTTGCAGTGCTGTGATACAATATCAAAAATTCCAGTACTTAAAGGTTTATAAGTGTAATTCGGAACACAAAATTTAATTTTTTTTATGCACTGGAAGAGACTCTAGTTTTGTATTGCTTTTTTTCCTGAATATTTAAAAGTAAGAAATTAAGATTATTACACAAAAAAGTTACATGTTCTGAAGAATTTGAGGCTCCTGCACTTTTTGTTATAAATTGAGCCCTGCTTATCTTGAAACACAGCTTACACATATTTTACTCAGCACTTTCACATTCCTTTTCTTTAATAGCTAAACAGAAAATGTGCAAAATCACATTTAATTTTTTGAAAGCGATATTGTGTTGAAATTGCACAAAAGTAATAGAAGAAACCAGAAAATGATTATCAAAGATTACCACAAAACAGAAAAAGTATATAGATTCTGAAAATTACAAAAAACAACTACTGTATATATTGAAATAAGAGAAATATAATAAATAAATAAAAATTGAGCTGCTTTGCAGTCATAATTAGTTTTCAACAAGTCATTTAAGTTAAAAATATAAAATTTTGCAATGCATGTAAATTTTTTAAATTATGACTGTAGGAAAATCAAAATAATTACTGATAAATACTTCTTCACATTTCATTGACAGAGATAATTTAAGAAAGGCATAATATTACTTATAAGAAATAATTTAATAAGAATCATTTGAGTACATACAGTGTCTTTTAGAGGCAACTGGTAAATGTCAGATTCCAAAGAGCCATAATATTTCTGCATAGCTTTCTCTGCTTCCAAAAAGTTTTTTGCTTCTAATGATGATGTTTCTTTGATGCATTCTTTCAAAATAAAATGGGCCGGGTGTTTCACCTGTAAAACACAAGTAATAAATAAATGTAAAGAAAAAAAAACAATATATATAATATATATATCTCCATATATTATTTCTCTAAGCCGAATCCTATACCCGGTCGAAACTCGCTCATTTCTTTATCGAATTGCAAGAAAATTTATGATTTTGAAGCTTATCCCGCGGGCTATTGACGAAAATTAGACCCACCCTCTAAAAAGTGTCGGTTCGTTTTTTATTCGAACTTCAATTTTTGGGCACAAAATTGACTCTATCTAGCGAAATAATTGTCGTATCGTCTCCATTTTGATTTCATTCGAAAGATTAAAAAAAATGCGTTCTTTAGAACGTTTCTCCGCTAGCGCCGCGTAACGAGAATCTCGAAAATCCACGTTTAAGCGACTTATAAGCGATTGAAGTTTGAAAAAGTTAAATTTTTTGCTCAACTGTCAAAATCGTTACATTGTTGTTCAAATCGATTTTAAATGCGACATTTCAAGCCAAGGCTTAGCTCGGTAAACCTTAATTGTAACTTTTATTGTTTCAAAACACTATAGTAGTTTTGCGATAACGTTAGTATTTAGTTTAGTAGTAGCCTTGGGTATTTGATTTTAATATAATGTATCACTTTTGTAGTAGTTGTAAAAGTGAACGTGTCTTTGATCTCTTTGAAAAGTTGTCAGAACGACGGCAGTAGATGGCGATGTTGTGCAAATGAAGCCAATAAAAATTGTCGTATTTAATTTTAAGTTTAGAGTTTTTTTTTTTTCTTTTTGCGGAATTCCGCACGGGTCACCTAGTATATATATGTTTGTGTGTGTGTATATATATATAATTATATAAATAGGTAGATACACCAAAGGAGGATGACGGCACAGTCTGCTGCATTGAAATTTTTAGGAAGGGTAGTGGGCTTACCTGCCAACCTCAAAATAAAAAAAATAAGAGCACTTAAGGGGGAAAATAGCAGAAGAGGGTTGAAATAGGAGCATGAAATTATAGCATTTGCTAATCCTTCTTCCAGTATCTTAAGCTTCTAAGTTCCAAATACCACTCTTATATTTTTGTACATACCCCTGTTTGATTTTAAACAAAGCTACAAGTGAGTTTAAAACAACATTATTTTATATTAAAAAGCATCTTTATGCAGGTACGGTACATATTTGAAAACTTAAAAACAGGATTTGTTTGATTTATTAAAACTGCAACAAATTCTCTATTTTTTTTAAAATTTAAAATGGATTGTTTAAATAGATATTGAAAATTGCAACAATTAAATTAATTTTTTTAACTAAATCTTTTCTTAATGAAGAAATTCATCATTTCAGAGCAAGACAAGGATTTTAAGCTATCACTCTAATTTGCTAGTGTCATTCTATGATTGCAAAATGTATATTATTATGCTTAAAAAAAAATTTTGTCTGCAAATATATTGGCAAAACTATTTTTGCCATTAGTTTTTACCGAAAAAATGAGCAAATCTTGAGCTAAACTATTATTTAAAAGTAACTTTACCAAGTTTTTCCACACTTTAAGAAAAACAAGCCAACCCTAAGCTAGACTACTGTTTTATAGAACAGGAAAACTTATGTTGAAATGAAGAAAAAAAAATCATCAACAGTATTTGCTTTGTATTAAAAGAAAGAAATGAAAAATTAAGCATTTTTTTCTTAAAAAATTGGTTATTTTCCTAATAAAATATTAAAAACCAATAAATTGGTAATAGCAAAATTTCAAGTTAAAAATAGATAAATTATTAAAATAAAAAATAAAATGAGTTTTTATTTAAGATGGCATAGATTAAAATAAATTCTGAATATCAAAATAATAGAAATATTCACAGGATGTAAAAGGATAGAAGTCTCAACAACGATACGCTATTTTTGGCAAAATATGTGTTCAATGTTGGAATATCGACGAAAAATTTTTTTTTCTTGTAGAAAACAGGGTTGGCAAGGTTTTGGACAGAACGGTAAAAACCACGGTTTAAACCATGGTTTAAACTGTCCTGTCCAAAACCTATGTGTCCAAAACTGTCCTAAACTGTCCAAAACTACATTTTTAGTACAATTTTATATTTTGAACAAATATCAAAAGCACAAAATTATACTTAATTTATTTAATGTAAACATTTAAATATGTATATAAAAACATATATAAGATTTTCAGCTGATACTAATCTAGCTACTTAGAAGTTACTATTCTTCATTAAAAAATGAATTAGTTCTCATAAGTTTTAATTATTTTATTTTTAATGCTAGCTAAACTTCTTTTAAATATATATGCAAATGAGGGTGTTCAAAAGGTACAACAATCGACTTAAATGCAAAAAATTTGTTTTGCAACTAATTAAAAAGATACACAACATTTGAATGTTACAGCGACATTTACTGAATATTTAATTATTTCATAAAGTATTAGGAATAAATTTAAAAGTAGTACAAATTATCTGCTTCAAGAGTTTTTTTGAGGAAATTTTTATGCAGTGGAGTTATGAGTAAATTGTTCATTTTTTTAACGTATAATTAAAATTACTAATGTAATTAAATATTTTCAAATTTATTAACACTAATTAACTCTAAGAAACTAAGATGTATGCATTATCAATATTACAGCTAATAGAAATTAGTCAGCTTAAAACCCTTTTGCCATGCTTTAGACAGTTGAAGACACTTTTGGACAGTTTAAGACACTTTTGGACAGTAAAACCCACCTGTCCTGTCCAAAACCAGTTTTGGACGTCCAAAACCCCAACCCTGGTAGAAAACCTATCATGTACATACTTATAAGCAACCAACAACCGAAATGGAAATGAATGGTTTGAAACTAATTTTTTCCACAAAAAAAATCGAAATTTTGCAGAATGAAAATTATTGATATGCCAATATGAAAAAAAAAAGTTCAGAAAAGCTTGTGTTTAATTTATGAAAAAAGGCTCTCGGTCTTGAAGTTACAACAATCGTCGATCATGCACTGAATAAAACCTTTTGCGTAGTTTAATTTTTTTAAATTTTTGTTACAAAAAAAGAAAGACTCCCAATCACCACAAAAGGTATGCTTTCAGAAATTTAAAATAAAATTTATTTTTTGACGGTTAATCCGCAAAAATTGACCAATTGTACATAACAAAATAAGTGGATTATTACGGCAGATTAATCAGTATAACCCAACCCCAGAATTCGGGTATCAGCAGGGGGCAGAAAAGTTCCATTTGTGGTTCAAATGAACACTCAAGATTTCAACCCTTTAATATTTGGAAGATCTTTCAAGTAAGCTGAAATATTTTATCATTCAGTTCTCTTCGATAATTATGTTTCAAATACTTTAAACTTCCCGTTACAAATTTAAGATTTTACAAAATAGTACAGAATAATTTGCTACATCACACAAGAAAATAGCGCTAATCAACTGAAAACATTTTTGAATCTTGGTGAAAAAAAGGTGGAAACACTAACAACCAGATTACATACTGAATTCTTCCGTTCATGGATGAAAGCAAATATTTATAGTGTTATAGAAAAAAATCACACACACAAAAACTTACTTGCAAAATAGTAACAGGTATGGGTCTTTTTTGAAAATACTGCTTAGATATTTTTGTTTTTGGAGACATTATCTGAAAAAAAAAAAAAAAATTTAAAACAAATATTCTAAATGTTGAAAATAATAAGTTAAAGTTTCAAAAAACAAGAAAAAACAATAATGGAGTAAAATTCTACAGTTGAAAAAGTATTGGCAAAGAAAATGTTCAAAGTGTTTTTATAAATAAAATAAATATTCAAAGCATAAAAAATGAAAGAACATGTTTTGCTAAGTACTTAGAATAATAAGTATTCAAAGCATTTAGCAATCCATATTTCAGTGTATATGCAGCACAGGGGCCAGCTGATTCTGCAAGTTGACCAAATTAAGATCAGCTGATTTCTGATGAACCACATATCCATCGAGGTTTTTTAGGTCCTTTTTTTTCTTTTGGTAAAAAAAGAACTATTTTGAGCATTTTTCTTGTTATATATGTTTTGAAGATAATTTAGACTACAATATAAATGTCATATGCTGACATTAGTTCTTTTTTTCTCGAAACAAAAGAACCAATGTCAGTACATGCATGTGCTTTTTAAACAACTAACTCGCAAGAAAACCACATTGAAAAAACATAAGCACTCACAGATTAAAATTCTCATTGTAAAATTTAGAAAACGGTATTCGAACAGATAAAAGTTTCATAAAAGTATGAGCATATAAAATGTAGTCAACTACAACTTTGACAAAATACAGATTATATAATTAAATGCCTAGGTTTCTCACCACATCAGTTGAAAAACTGAGGAAATGTAATACCACAATGGTTATTATACACCACGCAAATAATGTAGCTTCATTAATTTAAAGGATGTTAACCACGTTGTTACGTGCTTTTCAAATATTTACTCGCGCCCACGATTCATAAACATGATTTTTGGTAAATGTCTATTTAAACCACTGGCCATTGATTCAAATGCACTGCGCATGATTCGTGACGATCTTTGCGACTTCGCCTTCTTCTGAGATTGTCATACTACTTCTTTATACCTATTTTAAGATGGCAACATAAACTCATAAAGTTAAATATATAGCTCAGTGTCACAGCTCTTAACAATCAGCGCCCTCTTTTTCTTTCGATTTCGCTCTTTGAGAACTCTACATTTCAAATCTATGTTTATATTTTGATGTCAGATGCTTGCATTCAGCTTGTCAAACACATGGAAGAACAGTTCGCGTTTGACTCACCTCCTCAGAACATTCAATTGAATGTTCGCTGTTTTGACTTTCGCGCCCGATAGGCAAACTTTGATGCGATTTTTGTTTGTTCAGCAAGATGGATATCGTTGAAAAACATCAGGAAAGAAAACGGGTTTACTTTTGTGAAAATTTTGTGTATCAGTTGACCCTCACTTCACTGCAGCACAAGAAAGGCATGAGGTCTGGCTTATGGGACTTAAAATTATTTTTTCAGAAGCAATAGTGACATCGAGGGATTTGTTAATGTCTTATTCCTTTTTAAATCTGCATGTAAATAAACTAATGTCTGTGATAATCAACACTTTAAAAATAAAATTTATTACTGATACCACTCTTCAAGTCAGTGCTTTGAAATGGCTGTCACCGAAACAAATGTTCCAGCATTTGAGATATCCCAACCTATGGTTTCTAGTGGTGATATGGTATTTGCTTCTATAAGTACAAAGGAATTGGATCGTGTTTCTTCTAATGCTATAGTAAGAACTCGAAGAAGAGCAAAGTGCCTTGTTTCAAAGATTCTCTCTCCTAAATTTTTGTTTTCCTTTATTCCAGCTTGTGCATTTTTTCTAGCCTTGACTTTTGTTTTAGTAGCTGGAAAAGATTATGTCAGATATGCTCTCGTGTGGTTGGATAATCAAGAAGAGTGGATTGTGTGTGTTATGTTCCTTATTTTATACACCGCAGTTTCTTTTCCTATGACATGGGGATATGTACTTTTGAATCTTGCCTGTGGATATCACTTCGGGCTCATTTTGGGGACCATTGTTACTGCTGTTGCGGCTAGTGCTGGAATTGTTTTTGCTCATCTTCTTATGAAGCATTACTTCATTAGTGCAATAACAGCAAAACTTTTAGGCCCTGATGTGTTACGAGCAACTGTGTCAACTCTACAAAGTGCTCATGCATTCAAGTTGATTGCGATCTCTCGATTGACTCCAATACCATTTGGACTACAAAATGCTTTTTTTGCTGTAAGTAGTTACTTTTTTAATGTTTTTTTTCACTTTAATTCCATAATAGTTTAATCAAAAGTTATTATAATCAGCTATAATTTTTCAAATTCAATTTAGAACCTATATTTTACTGCAAGGGTACAATAACAACAGATTTTGATTTTCCCCTCACCAAAAGACAATGGAGTTCAAATACCTTAAAGAGGAGCCCCAAAAAACTTTGTTAGCACCTAGTGATTGCAATGATCCAGTCTCCATCATGATTTTCCCCAGTTGGGCACTCCTGGTTACTGTTATTTATTTTCATGAAAAAAAAAAAAACATTGTATAGATTATTCTGTTTTTTTTTAAATCTCTAATTTAATTAATTTGTCGGATATAGGGCAGAAACCGGGGCCTTGCTCTGGGCACCAACTTCTAGAGGTAGGGGGAGGGGCAGCAAATTAAGCTACATTTTTTTTTTCATAATAAAACTCGACTTAAAAACTTCAAGGGATATGGGTAAGGGCAGCAGTTTTAAGATTGCTGTCCTGTCTTAGAAAACTAAGATTGATCACTGTTTGATTATCAGTCTTTTATATTGATTTATAATTTTTCAAATATATAATTTAATGTCATAAATTTAATTTAAAATCCTGCACATGGAAAATTACACTGTGATTCATATAACTGCTCAACAAATTTTCCTGTATTTTGAACTATAAACTTTAAATTACTTTCTTCATTGCAAAATTCTTTTGACATTTATCTAAAAGAATAATTTTTTTCCAGAAAAACTACTTTCTATTAATTATTGTTTTTGCTAACACTGAAAATGTTTTCGCTTGTATTATGTGCCATTTACAAACATGGTTCAAATTATAGCTCTAATTTCTTTGCATGACAGTCTCCTTACGAACTAAAACAAAGTTACACCCTAAATTAAAGCGAATGCAACACTTGTAAGGCTGTTCGAC
Organism: Uloborus plumipes; assembly: GCA_038373865.1. NCBI lineage: Eukaryota > Metazoa > Arthropoda > Arachnida > Araneae > Uloboridae > Uloborus > Uloborus plumipes. The sequence goes on from JAXGGA010003449.1 coordinate 78,535, forward strand.
CAATGGTGGATTTACAGATTTGGGAGCCTGTTATAGGTGCATTTAGAGAGGCCCTTCTGTCTATCTTGCAACTGTGTAAAATATCTATCTTGTGCATTTTTGAATCCCATTCAGGGCTCTTCAAGGTTGTAGAACCTCTTGCCATTACGACATGTGCAACATGTTAAATCTGCCATTGTGTTTGACTAACTACAGTGCTCTACTCAGACCTGTCATTTGATTGGGGGGGGGGAATTACCCCCCTCCCTGACTTTGGGAAATCAATGTATTTACAGAAAGTGGAGGTGATTTTTGCTCTTTTTTGGTATCATTTTATTGCCCCTGAAACCCTTTGACCCCTGGAAAAGTTCAAAGTGACAGGCCTGACTCTGCCTTTTACTATCTGTATGTTTATGTTTCACTCATCTGTTTGAAGTAGAGAAATTGCAGATATAAATGCACTGTATCATAAAGTTCTACAAGCAAAATTCAAAAAATAGTGGAGAATGTTATTTTTCCTTAAAAGTAAACGAATAATGGAAGAAAACTAAAATGATAACAGTTGTATAACTAATCCAACAACATTGAGACAAATGATTAAAAAATGATTATTTCATTGGGGGAGAAAAAGAAGAATAAAAGTTATAGTAACGAGATTGTCTGAAAGTTAAAACTTTTCTGTAAAAGAATGAAAAATTCTTAGAAGAAAATTTTTTGGGAAAAATAAAAATATTGATCATTTTGGGAATTCATTTTACATTAATATTTTCATTAAATATTTTAAGTGATTGAAATAACACTCTTCTATAATCATATCAGTGTTGTTTCTGGAAAAAAAAAAAAACATCGTGTATTTTTATTTTTAAATGTGGAAAAGTTTTTGTATGAGCTGTAATGTACCAAAAAATTGTCCAAATTCTAAGTTTCATGAACAAATTTCCTTCGAAGTAAAATTAAATATTAAATTTAAAAATTGTTACTGTTTTGTATCCCTTCTCATTGTTGCATTAATTTTTTTAGTTATAGTAGCTCAGCTAGTTACATTTCCTTTGATTTGAATTTTTGAAATCATATGCTCAAAGCGTAGCTTTGATAATTACAATTTTATTTTTTAATAAACTTTAATCTGATAGTTTTTGTGCAAAATGTTTTTTTTTCTAAAGAAAAAATGCATTTTGTGAGTCTGGAAAGTTTATAAGCGAAGTCATGAATTTGAATTCTCTAAACGTAGCAGATACCCTGTAGTTAAAGTCTGTATGAATGCATCACTTTTTAAGATCTGTGATAAAATCTACGCATTTTAAGCGTCTTATTTTATATATTGTTATACATCATTTTCTCATAATACTCGTTGGGACTTTCATAACAGATTATGACGACTATAAATGATTTGATATTATACGTTTTTCCATTAAAAATTTCTTTTACACAAAAATAAAGAAAATGTTCAAAAATATTTTCCTTTTTCACAAAATGGGGACTCAAAAAATAAAACCTAGGTTGACCTCTGATCAACTTTCTCATCAAGCTAGATCAAGGTGACAGCCTCAGAGTAATTGTTAAACAAATGTTAATTTTTTTTTTTTTTTTTTTTTTTTTTTTTCTGCTTTAAATACATTTTGGTAACTAAAAGGTAATGCGAAATAGCAATTGAAAAGTGAAGTGATAGAAACCAAGATTATTTAGGTTGAAAATTATTTTTTAAAAGTTTGAAAATTGGACAAATTCCTTTTTCAATTCAGAGGAAGTTTTGAGATTATGAAGTTAAGCAGCAGTCGCTAGAGTTAACAGTAGAGCCAATATTTAGAAAAGTGCCAATTTAAAGTTGGAGTTTTCTGAAATAATTATATTAAAATATATATATTAGGCTAAAAAATCAAATTTCATAATAAAAAAGCATTTCTTGGAAATAAAAATGAGCGATAAGGTTTTTAGATAAAATAAATATATGACATTACCAAATCCAAGCTAATAAAACATTTGTTTTGTTTTGAAACAACATACAACTTCAACTTTTTCAACACACAACTCTGCTGCTTGCTTTTCTTTAATTAGTTGCAGGAAATTATATTTTTTGATCAGAAATTCAAATTTAGCATGCTAGTTATTATCTAGTTATTTAGCGAAGTTATGAGAAATTGGAGCACCAAAATAAATAAATAAATAAATAAATAAAATAATAATAATTAATTAACTTAATTTCTGCAGTGTCAATTTTTCTTATTTTACTAACTTCTATTGTTAGGTCATACAAACCACAAATGAAGCAATTGTACTAAAACTCATTGCTTTTCATTTTTTAAGAACAAAAATATTCAATATATATGGCTAAAACCTATGATTTTTGCTTTTTATAATTCTGAAACGTGTGAGTTAGTTCTGTAACATATTCGCTGTTTTTCACGCTCTGACTGTTACCGATCTGACAAACTGACAAAGTTTTTTTTTTATTTCCGAGTCGATCGCACTAAACCAAAATCAAACACGTGGTTTTTTCATTTGTAATAAAGGACTATACTTATATATAAAATAATTTTTAAAATAATAAAAACTGCGCATTTTAGAGCGGATTACCGATCTGATGACTCAAATGACACACATTTTATAAAATCACTTTAAAAAATCTTACCTACAATTTTAGATGCAGAAATGCGAATTTTTAATTACGATTCGATAAAACATCCCACCAGGTACTCAGTATCACGTGGTATAGGTGCAGGAAATGATTTTGGGAGCCTAAACATAGATCGGAAGTTATTGTTACCACTCTGACGGCGGAACTTGGGACACGCTTATTTCGCATCGGCTAGAAAATCAGAAATCGATTAAAACAAAAATGAAGTAAAATATTAACAAAGGGGTGAAAATAGAATCGTTTTTTGTGCAAGTGCGTTTTTTTGGGAAGTTAGAAAGTGTGCATGACCTGTTTGCATGCTAAGCTTTGCTACAGGGGACACGTTACCGATCTGATTTTTGATGTATAAAAACAATATTTTCTGAAGAAAAATATTTTTTTTTCTGATGTTATTAGATGAAATTAAAACAGAACCATATCTTCTTTCTGGGGAAAATTATTTTTTTAACTAGTTCTTAAAATACTAGTGAAGATTCACTTGGGACTCAAATTGGCACTTTTCTAAATATTAGCTCAGTAGTCTCTTGTACTGCAAATGCTCATGTTTGCAGTGGACACTTTAGTGGGTGTCATTTTTTTTTTAATGTAGAGCACATTTTTCTTGTTTCAGGCTCCCTAGAATCTCTGTGATCTGGGCTTCGGGGGGGGGGGGGGTACCACAGCAATGGGGCTCGGATTAAAAAAAAAGGAAATGAGAAAAAAAGATGGATAAAAAAGTATTGAAATTCTTTTTTATTTATCCTGTGACAAAAGGAAGTGTCTTGTGGAGGGCTGGAGCGTGCAATCGGGCGACTGCTTGAAAGAGGCCGATATGTCATGGGACCGGTAGCAAAATACTAACAAGTTTTTCTTCTGTGAAATTTTGAAAGCAAATGCAATTTTAAATGCCTATTTAGAAGCATTGAAATTCTGTGTTATTGAAATTCCCTAATGAACATTTGTGCATTGTAACGTTGTTTATTTTCTGTACATCTTTAGCACAAAGGTATTTGTAAACTTCACTAACATATGTTTTAAATGAAAAAAGAAAAAAAGAAGTTAAAATATTGTGGGAGAGATTAAAAGTATTATAACGAACAGTCACACTAGTTGTTCTAAGCGTTTGAATGTAAAACTCGAAAAAAAAAAAACTTTTTCAAGAGATTCAAGAAGTATATTTTTTAATTAATATTAGATGGGAAAAAATATCAAAGGGAACATTGCTAAGTTCCACATCGGTTGGACTTGTTTAAAGGTATTTTTACTGGGGCCGCAAACTCTAATAAATGTATCAAGCTGAAAGTGGATTATTAGAATAAATAAAAGAGAAGAGAGGAACATAGTTGATAAGAGGCTCCCCGCAATACCTTCGTTCTCCCTCACCAAGATAGCCTAAACGGGTGTTTTAGACCCTTTATTTTAAAAAAAATTCGGGGGTGGTTTCCAAACCCCACAATTGCAATTTACAATAACGTATTTCAGACTTCAATTTCAGAGAACTACCAGGAGAGCACACAATCGTAGCTCCCAGAACCTCCCCCCCCCTCGAAGTATTGGCTAATTCGAATTGACTTATTCGAAGTATTGGCTAAAATTTCATCTGCGGGCATTAGATCGGAACAATTTTCGAGGAGAACCCCCTAGCCTCCTAAAATCGTTGAAAATCATCTGCAATTGCGTTTCTGGAACTTCGATTTCGAAAAATTGCATAGCCTCCGAACTATTCTTCTCACTAACATTACGAAAATTCGTCTAAAACTGCTTTTGAAGCAACATAATATCGGATACTTAAAAGAGCAGAACCCTCGGCTCCCCTATCGCCAACTTCATTTAAGATCGTCTTAATTTCGTTTTAAAGGCGTCAATTTCCAAAAAATTCGGGGGTGAGCCTCCATTTGTGTTCTCTCCCAACATGTTGTGAAACTAAGATTTTAGAACTGTTGTTTCCCAAACTTTGTTTCCCTTCCCCTCGCCCTTCCCTAACGCAATTGACGAAAATCTGCAAAGGTGTGTTTGGAATTTCAAGTTCGAAAAACGTCGAACCTCTCTTCTTTTAAAAGTAAACAAAGAGCTTCTAAAACGGCGTTTTTAAAACTACACATTCGAAAAAATTTCGGGAAAAACACCTGATCGTCTTTTTTTTTTTTTTTTTTGTGAATTATCTGAGAATAAAAATTCAATATTTCAATCATAAACGTAAAATTTAATTTTGATCTTGCGACTTGGTTTGTATTGCTAGTACTTCGATCTAGTAATGACACCCTCTGAAACAAGATCTCTCTTTCTCTCTGTTTATGCGTAACAAATAAGGGGAACGAAACTCATACACGTTTCTTCTTCATTTTGTGAGCACCCTCCATTCGTTTATTCCATTTTTCTCCTCCCTTATTATTTAAAAGGCATACGAGGAAGTAGTGTGTTACCCACATCAAATAAGCAAGTCATTAAGGAAAAATATTCATATAATTTCGATATTATTTTATTTAGGCAATTGGGTTTCAAAAGAAGAAAGAAATATTAGTATATAGTTTGACCACGGAGAGATGGCGGGTGGGCTATAAACTGAAACGGACCACTTCATTTTGAAATTTCAATGAAGTGATCCGTTTCCGCTTCCGTGCTGATGAGGGCATAATAATCCCGAAACTGCAGTCCATGGATCGAAACGAACGAGTTGGCGGTGTATTGCATGTTCCTGCCTTAGCCCTTGCTTAGAGGCGGTTACTCACTGCTTTACTACTATTTTACTTGCACCGGATTCATTTCTCAAATTTACTCAATTTTTATATCGAAATATAAAAAATCAAATAAAATACATAAATTCGAATTAAAGTACTCAAAATAAAACCCTAAAATAGTAATATAAAAGTTCTTGACGTAATTTTAAAATACGGTAAAAATGGGATAACTTCCAAAAGGTCGTGTTTTAAATTAACTTTTAAAATTCGCGTGCTGTGTCTTAAAAAAATGCAATATCAAATTAAACTATACGTATAGCACATAAACAATCGAAAACTGGTATAATATTTTACAAGTGTGAGTTCCAATGAAATCCACGAAAATATGAATTGTAATTAAGCTACCGCAGTATGATGTAAACAGTTTTGTTACACGAACGTCATTGTTTATTACCTCAAAAAATGTTTGGATGTTGTTATATTTTAGAAGCGGAAAAGTTTATCCGAACCAGAGATCTCAATAATTTAGCCTTGACCGTTGTTAACCTAATTGTAAAGTTAAAACCGCAGAGCTAATAGGAAAATAATAACAGCTCTGCCAAGTACTTGATCTCGTCATTAGAACTGGACTTCTCCATTATCATTGTTTTGACAGCCTTGTGGCCAATTGGTAGTTGACTATGCGTTTCCTAAATTCAAAAACTGTAATTATAATAATAATAATGATAATATTTTACAGTTCCTTTTAAACTTTTTTTTAAAAACATTTGTTTATATTTAGCAGTTTGAAGTAAACAGATTTACAAAGGGCTGTGTGTCTGTGTGTGCAATATTCCTTCACACTTTATCCAGGTTAGAATTGGGTTGTTACAATTGAAGGACTTGGAGGATGAAAGGGCTAAAAAAAACTCTCGACAATGATAAAAAAAATTATTCCTTTTTTTTAATTATTAATTATTGTTTTGTTTTTTGAACCTAAACGTTGCAGAATTATTTTTTTTTTTTAATTTCAAAAAGTAGAAACTAATAACTCCCTATTGCTAAATTTCGGTTCCTGCCTCGCAACCGAATGCTGACATTCTGATTCTATACAGTTCTTCTTTTAGGAATCCTCATTTGCATTTAAAAACTCTCATTTACCCTCAAGTTCTGTCCGTCCGTGAAAACCTCGTCTAGCACTCGCGAATCATTCCACTTAAAAAAGGGTGATGGGTTGTGAGTGGGAACCTTCCGAAGTTTTCGATTTAACCCTACACTGCATGGTGTTGCCAATTGGCTACATGGACAATTTGTCCTCCTTATGAATAGCAGAATGTAGTCACAAGGCAACTCAATGCATAAAAAGCAAGTATTGGATATATTTAAAGCAATTATCACCATTTATCCTCCATACATGGCAGCACTGGTCTGTTACATGCTCTTAAATGAATCCATATAGATAGCTTTTAAAATCACTCAAACTACCATGTTTTGAAATTATTTTTTACAATGAAATATTTTTCTTCGTCTTTTAAAAAAATAACATGAATAAAATAAACATTTATCTTTCGTTTAAGATGCGTTTTACATCAAAATAATTATTTGGAAAAAATCTAGGACATAATACACGTCTGTAGCCATTTGGCAACATTATGCAGTAAGCATCCAGAGAACACTTCGATTCATCTCTATAGTTCATGAAGTATGTGCTTTGTTTATGTTTCGCGCTAGCTTCTTTCCCTCTTTTTGGAAGGTATAATATAATCATGCGGACCCAAAAGTGGTACTTTCGGCTGTTCTACCGTTTATAAGACCTCGCAATTATCAATGCTTAGTTGATGTTCAACAGAGTGAACAAACAAAAAATCAATAGGGAAAAGCCTTTAAAACGTGTTCATTTTAGATTTCAGTTAGCACAAACGTTGTGCTTACACGGACAAGTAAAGTCATTAATAATTTTAAAATATAGTTTTGAAAAAAAAAACTAAAAAATACGCTTTTACATTGGAATGCGCTGTGATCATCACGGGTTTCCCTCTGATTTTCAAAACTACTGAATATCCGCACTTAAGTTTACATGTACTTATAATACATCAATATGCAATACAGTTTAGCCTTTAGTATTAAAAATAATATTAAATATATTACTTTTATATTTGCAAAGAACGTAAATTTTATCTTTTATTCAGAGTTACATACATACATACATACATACAAACAAACCCACATGTGAAATTAATAAAAGCGTATTAAAAAGAGACCATTAGCTACAGAGGAACTAGAGTTACAAACCAAAAAAAAAAAAAAGAGAAAAGAAAGAAAGCTTGCGCGAGAGAGCCTCCAAAAGACATCAGATTTGACAGAATTGATCATCGGAAAGTACAAGTACATATAAAAAATAATGTAAAATGTCAAAATGTAAAGGATTACAAGAGTACAGTGCACCAAATGTTCAATTCCTCTATTTTTTTACAAAAAAAAACTAATTTCAAGACTATCATTTACAATCATTTTTATCTGTTGAATGCATGGTGTAGCCATTTGGCAACAAAACTATTTTTAATTAGAAAGGGGTGAAAATTTAGAGTTAAATTTTTTAAAATATTTTTCCATGTTTTCTTATTACATTGACAAACACATATATTTTTTTCTACGAAAAATAAAAAATCATGCAGTGTAGGGTTAAAACTTGCATTTGCTATCCTTTTGACGTATTCAAGAAAACTATATATTTGAAATTAGCATCATTCTACGTTGTTTAATACGGCTCAAAATGCTTCTTGTTATTCTTCCCCGTATTGTTATCTTACCTAACACCCCTATTTTGGGAAGATCAGATAAGTCCTGACGCATGCGCAAATACGCGGAAGGTTTTACCTCAGAAAATCAGACAGTAAGTTTCCCTAATTTTACGCATGAGTCTTTATGAGTCTTGAGAGCCTTTATTTTCAAATGTTGGCAGCTATGTTATTTACCGCTTTTAGCGAAAAAAAAGTCCACTATTAAAAAAAAATGAAGTTACTACCAATGAACTTGTAACTACCGGCCACTGATGACTACAGAATTTCCCCGTTTCTGCCTATTAACTAAATAGTTTTTTGGTCAAAAAAGATCGTTTTTTTACTGCTTTACTGCTTCACGGATGACTGAAGTATAAATAGTTTGATTCATCCTGATCACTTCAGTCTCGCTTTGGGAATTTTGAAGCAATTTAAAGGATGAATTAATTCCTATGATAACTGTCATGAGGAAAGTTTGGTTTTGTTTGCGGGAGCTTGTCCAGATTGGCAAGTGGGCAACCAGGCATATGCCTATGGTCGCCAAAAATTAGATACCTCCTCGAAAACATAGCATTTTGCACTGTAAAAAATGAAGGTTGTTTTTACAGTATAATACAGCTATTTTTGTAGTAACAAACCAAAAATTTCTAGTTTTACAGTAACAAACTGTAAAATTGCTAATTTTAGTTTACAACCGTGTATTTTACAGTTTTAAACTGGAACCTCTGCTGCCAGTATTATACTGTTGTTTTTACATCATTATACTGTTGTTTTTACAGTATAATACAGCTAAATTTTACGGCAATAAGCTGTGAAATTTCTAACAGAACAGTAATAAACTGTAAAATTGCTAGTTTTACAGTTTTTTACTGTGCATTTTACAGTTTTAAATTGGAACCTGGGCTGCCAGTATTGTACTGTAAAAAAAAAAAAAAAAAAAAAAAAAAAAAAAAAAAAAAAAGTTCATTTTTTGCAGTCTGGAAATTTACTTTCGAACATGGAGTATAAATATGCTTTCCTGTTAGATTCATTCAAATAATTTATAATTGTAACATGATTTACAATCTTAGCGCATCTTTTTTTTTTCTCTCTACCTATAATAAATCATTAATTAAGTAGATGGCAAGGGCGGATCTAGAAATATTGCAATAGAATGGTGATTGATGTTTTTACGTATCCTTCCCTACCCATGTTCCTTCTGCTAGCATCAAAAATAGTCTAAAAAGGCTTTTTTTTTAAACTTCAATATTGAAAATTTATCAGCTGTAAGTCCCTCAAAGGAGGTTTGATTGCCCCTCCCTTCTAACCGTCCCTGGTGGATGAGAATAAACGCTGTAATCACAAAATGACTAGAACACCATCCAATGTCTAAACCTAACCAGGAAGCCATACGATAGTGTAATAATGGAGGGAGGGGGGATGTAAACAAGTATTAATCGAAAGAGCGTTACAAAACATATTTTGGGGCGCATGACTTGTTTGCTCTCGTGTTCCTGTTATCGAAATGTGAGGCATTAATGTCTGCCGAAATTTTAAGAAACTTTCAAATTTAGCGAGCTTCGGAGAGTAATGGAAGACATCTTTCACGTGATTTGCATCCACATGCAGACGGTGAAATTGCTTGGTACCTTTTATTCTTCCTCAAGTCGTTAAATCTGTGGCATTTCTTACTTCGTGAATTTCGGTAGACTTTCTGATTTTATATATGTCTTGACAACGATAGGACAAGTGCAAATTAAATTTGCGTCAGAAAATGTCTCAATATTTCCTTTCGGTAGCTACCTATTTAAATTTCTTTCATGACCACAGTAATTGCGTCACTCCCTGGTAAGCTTAAAAACCATCTCCCATAGTCTGAAATCATATTCTTCAGTAAAGTAAACGTCCGAAGTTCGGAAGTTAAGTTAAAACTCGATTTAAATAATCATTAAAGTTGAAACAGATCTCCCTTTGCCGAAAAAATAAAAAATAAAGAAAAACTTTCCGTATTAATTCATAACTTGTCGTTAAAAATGTTTCTGCTTCTCTGTTTTAGATTAGTCCAGTGTGCCTTTGGCGTTATGTTGGTGCTTCAGCCTTGGGACTTTTCCCCACGCAAATAATCAGCGTGTACCTTGGTACGAAGGTACGTTCCATGGAAGAAGTTCTGGTGGATGAAAACACAGCTGTGGGTTACGGGATGCTTATAATACAGGTATGTATGTAATTTTGAACCTGTGGTAATTGTACAGAAAATAACAACGTTACAATGCACAAATGAGCAGGGATACTGCAGACACGTGTATCGGCGTTACAAGGAACGCCTTTATCAATGCAAAAAAGTTGTGAGCTTATGGATGCACAGACATCCGACAAAAGCTCGATAGATGAGGCAGGATACTGTCTTCAGTATGAGCAGGATACTGAAGACACGAATACACGTGTCTGCAGTATCCCTGCTCATTTGTGCATTGTAACGTTGTTATTTTCTGTACATCTTTAGCACAAAGGTATTTGTAAACTTTGTGGTAATTGATTAAGTGAAACAGGATATACGGTGGCTGCCGCTTATATCAATCAAATTTATTCTAAACTGTTTTGTGTAAAGCAGTGAGTAACCGCCCTTAAGTAAGGGCTAAGGCAGGAACATGCAATACACTGCCAACTCCGCTATTTCGATCCATGGACTGCAGTTTCGTGCTTATTATGCACTCATCAGCATTGGAATACGAAACTAGCCGAATTGGAGGCAAAAATCCTCTTATAAAGCACAGAGAGCCGAAAAAAACTGGTAGCTAATGGGAAATTAGAACACCAGCGAGCGACTGCACTTGGTACGGTACAACTCGTAAATTTTTTAAGGCAGAGATGCAGTATTAACTGGACCCACAACGAGAGACTGGTTCATGGGCAACCTTAATATACGTAATAGAGGGGCAAGCATCCGCAAATATCATGCGTGGCTCAGCGCAGGCGCGCGAAGAACCTTTATTGCACAAAGAGAGGGGATCAGCGGCTATGAAAAGTTGTTGCAACCTCGTAGACAACGCTTTTTGCCTGTCTAGTTTGAGAGTCTCTACTAGAAGAGGCTATGAAGCAGTGTATCTAGTTTTATTAAATATATGGTTCCATGTTCGAAATCGCATCCTATTCACCAATCACATTTTACAATTTGTCACCTGACCGAGTTAAAAACAATAGCAAAATTAAATTCGAGGCGAGCGAGAATAATGTTTTTTGTTTGATGGGTTTTTAATTAATTTTTTCACCTTTAATGATTATTAGACTGCAAGAAAATCTGTTGTTATTTTTTAAAGTAGTTTGAAGTTATGCTTCAAAAATATGGAATCATTGAATTTTAATGTAACTTGTTTTATTTATTTTGCTCTTGATTCAGAATACCCAACAATCGAATTCCCAACTTTCTATGATCCATTTCTAAAAATTCCTCTTTTCCAAGTGGGTAATGGCGACATTTTGCTACACAGCAAAGGTACATGGTTCTATACCTGCTTCTCCGTTTTCGAAAAAACATCAAAAATAGAAATGATTTTAACAGCATGAAAAGTTACATTAAAATAACAGGCCAGCTAATTAAAACATCATTAAAAGCTTGATTGAAATGGAGGAAAATTATCTAAATAAATACGTCAAGTCATTGAAAAACAACAAATGTTTCATTAAAACATGAAGAGATCTAATATGGCAGCGAAGTAAACGACATTTTTTTATTTTCGCCAAGCGCCCACACACAATGGAGAAGTACTCACAATAGAGAAGTACTTTTTTTTCTTTGAGCGATTTTAAAGATGAAACTAATTTAATAATTTTTTCTTTACTTTTTTTATAATTACGTATAACATTTTCTTGTACTTTAACATTCTGCCAAGAATGAATTAAAAGTTTATTTTTATGTAGAATACGAATATAGTGCAATGGCGAAGTACGTTTCTTCTTCTCTCAGCGATTTTAAAGACGTTCCTTCGCGGTTTTTTTTTTCTTATTTTACTTTTTTTATAATTAAAATGTCTTCCTGTGTTTTAGCATTCTGCCAAGGCTGATTCACAAAAGCTTAGTTTTAGTTAGGACAAGTTGTTCTCATCAGTGAAGTTTATTTGGAGCAATTCAATACAAAGTAGTAGAATTTAGATAGGGGAATGATACGGAAAATAAACTCACGTTGGAGCGGTACCAAAAATTTGAGTACCGTCACGAATCATTTACAGATAACAATAGTGCACAAACTCTTGCAGATAACTTATCAGTTCTATACCGATTAGCCCCGAAGAGTGGAAAATAGATTTATTGCTTTCTGATAAAAATGCATTCGTGTGCGTTTCAAGGGCTGTTTTATGTAGTCATTTAGGATTGCTAAAAGGGTTTTTTGTGGTGGGAAATTGCTCTAAAACAATTATTGTTCATTTGAAAAACGTTTTCATGCTGGATATAAACAAAGTTCTTAAACATTTCTCTTCTAAAAGCATTAGCATAATTAATATTTTTCCCATTTGGAAAGAATTTTTTTTCTGTTAAAAGTTTGCTCTGACAAATTTATTATTCATTTTAAAAGCGTTGCTTGAATGAAATTATAAAAAGGTTCAAATTATAAAAGGTCATTAGTAATAGGAACAATGCATTACTTTTTAAAGGTTTCTTAAGTATTACGTTTTAAAAAAGGATATTAACAAAATTATTTTTGTGTGTTTTTTTTTTGGGGGGGGGGGTTAAATATATTGCTCTGAAAATTTCATTTGTCATTCATTTTAGAAACATTGTTTTGAAGCTGAATCGAATAAGTTTCATAAATATTTCTCGTTAAGAATCATTAGCATAATTGAAGGACTTAGGAGATGAAGGGGTTATATGACAAAACCGAAACTGCGAACAATTAAAGTTCAAAGTTTTATTGTTGCAATTGTTGAAGCTTTTTTGTTTCCTGGTTTTGTCGTTAGTGATTGTATGAAGTTGGTTTAATGACATCTACTTTTTGATGTACCAACTTTTATTTTCTTACCTGTATCCATTGCTTACCATTGCCCAGAGTGTGTTTTCAAAAAATGTAGCGTAGCCCCTTCATCCTCCAAACCCTTCAATCAGTTAGTATTTTTTCTACATGCAAAGGATTTCTTTCTGTTAAAATGTGCTTTAGCAAATACATTATTCATTTTAGTAGCGTTTCTTTAAAAGCAGGATAGAAGAGATTTCATAACTATTTCTTTTGAAAAGATATAAGCAAAATTAGTTTCTACTCTTTCGAGGTAAAAGGGATTTTTTGTGATAAAACATTACTCAGGAAAATTAGTTACTCATTTTAGAGATGTTGTTTTAAAGTTGGATCGAATAACTTTCACATATTTTTCTGTCTAAAAATGGAATCAAAATTAGTTTGTTTTACCAGAGCGCGAGGTTTTTTTTTTTTTTTTTTTTGTAGAAATGGGTATTTACAGGGTGACAAGAAATAACTTGGACGAAGTTTCAAACCAAATATCTGTAAATACCACTGAAATTTTAACGATATTGTGATAGGGAATCGATCCTAGAAAGCTACTAAATAAGTGTAAGTGAGTTAGTTGGGATAACCATTATTGTTCGCAAACTATCTGCCATACTTGAATTGCATAAGCAAGAAACGAAAAAATGAAATTGTTTAACGATTGAAAGTGGCTAAATACACGATTTCCTGCACAATTAAAAGGTTAAAAAACTCAAACATGATGGTGACAGGTCAGGAAGAAGAAGAAAGTGCACAGTTAACCAGCGACCAGAAAGTGGTCAAAAAGCGAGTTTAACGAAATCCTAGGATTTCAATAAGAAAGGTTGCTAGAGGGGTGAAAACCAGTATAGAAACCACTCGTTTGATGGTAATTGTTGAGCTTGGTCTTCTCCCTTACAAAATGAAAGAGACTTAAAAGCTAGCAGCGAAGAACCAACGCACAAGACTTCAAAAGAGGAAAGAACTGTTAAGCGGGCCGCAGATGATCGATAGAAAACATTGCTCTTCACAAATGAAAAACTGTTCTCAATTGAACAAACTCAAAATAGCCATAATGATAGAGTTTGGTCAGCAGAAGTACCTGGAACTTTTTTAATTGTTGGCGGCGTCAACTACCCCTATCTGCAATGGTTTGGGGTGGGATATGTGCTAGTGGGGAAACACCACTTGTTTTTGTTGATCAAGGGATAAAAAATAATCAGCAAACATACCGCAAACTCATTTTGGATGATGTTGTCTTACCTTGTTCGCAAAAGTTCTTTGAAAACCAAAGATGGACCTTCCAACAGGAGTTTTCACAAAAGACACTCAAGATTGATGCAAGACACATTTTCCAAACTTCATTGGAGCTGAAGAATGGCCCCCCGTATTCCCCAGATTTGAACCCAATGTATTATTCTGTTTGGTCCATCTTGGAAACAAGGGTGTATACTAAACCTGATAAAACTTTGGCATCTCTACAACCATTCTTCGGGAAAGAAAGGGATAAAATATCAATGAGTGAGTTGCGGCCCGTAGCCGAAAATTTTGTGACACGTCTAAAGCTCTGTATTAATACTAACGGTAGCCAATTTGAAAACGTTTAAATATATCAGACAAAATAATGTATTCATACTTATTTTGAAGTTTGGTCGCATTATTTTCATTAGCAACAAAGTTATACCGTACGATGTGTGTCCAAGTTATTTCTTGTCACCCTGTAATCCGACAAATTTCTTATTAATCATAGCTGTTTTAAAAATAGGGCAAAAAAGGTTTGATTATTATTTTTTGTTTAAACGGTATACTAGCAAAATTAGTTTTTTTTCCCTTGGTAAAAAGGATATTTTGTGTAAAACATTGCTCTGAAAAGTTTGTTACTGATTTTGGAAATGTTATTTTGAAGTTAGATAGAACACGTTTTTTTATGAGAAGTATTTCGTTTTAAAAGACAGTATCAAAATTATTTCCCAATGTAATAAGGAATTTTTCGGTCTAAAATTTCTCTGAAATTTTTTTATACTGTTTTTCTTTTAACCTTGTTTTAGGATTGGATGAAATTAGTTTCTTTTTGTTTATTTTTAAAAAGCATTCGCAATATTTTTTCCCCTTCAGATAAAAACAATTTTTAAAGTAAAAATTATTTTATACGTGCCGTCTTCCTGTTCTTATTGTCCATCTTCAAAATCTGCAAAAAAAAAAAAAAATCCGTTGTTTTTACAGTATAATACTGGCAGAGGAGGTTCCAGTTTGTAAAAGTCACAGTAATAATTTGTAAAATTAGCGATTTTACAGTTTATTACTGTAAAGCAGCAATTTTACAGTTTATTACTACAGTTTTATAGTTTATCACACCCAAAATAGTTCTATTATCCTGTAAAAAGAGAAGTATAATACTGGAAGCAGAGGTTTCAGTTTAAAACTGTAAAACGTTCAGTTATAACCTGTAAAATTAGCTTTTTTTTAGTTTATTACTGTAAAGCAGCAAATTCACAGTTTATTAGTGTAAAATTAGCAATTTTACATTTTATTACTGTAAAGTTAGCGCTTTTAGCACTTTGTTACTATAAAATTAGCTGTGTTATACTATAAAAACATCTATATTTTACAGTGTAATAATTGAAGTATTTTCTCATAAAGGTCAAAATGTTATTTAGTTATTTATTTAAGATTTAAAAAGTATTGCACACTACAGATAAATCCCACGTAGATTTAAAATTATTAAGTGACATATTAAAAACATCTAAATCATGACAATGAGTGTGAAAAGGTTCGTAAAATTGAAAACGATAAAAATTATCAACATAGTAAAATCTCTTTAAAATATTTTTAAAACATGAGTGATTCCTAAGAGTCCTATTTGGGATAGAACATTGAATAAAATAAAAATATCACAGCCAGTCAAGAAAATTTACAAGAACTACGAGTATGTTAGTGTTCTACGCGTGTGCTGTATTGCTACTTTATCTGCATCAAGAGGGACATTGCAAAGTAAACGAATTGACAGGGTGTGCGTACCATTGTACGAAAACAAATTTACAGGATGAGATGTGAGGTTAGATTGTTAATGGAATCTAACACCCCTCCGCAACTGAGTTAGGTTTTTTACAGATTTTGCGAAATAATGGTTCTTTGAAAAATTAATGTTTTTCTAGATTAAGTTAAGAGCTTTAATTTGCATTGTTATAATTAATCGTTCTAATGTATCTTGTAGAGTTGTGTCAGTAAAATTTTCATTTTGCCTAAAGTAATTTTATTTATTTATTTATTTATTTTTTTTTTCAATTTTCAGATTGTTTTGAGTGTTGCCCTACTAGCTTACATTCTGAAACGAGCCAGACTCGAGCTCAGCAAATCCATGAAAGGCGATCTGGAAGAAATCATTATCGGGAGCAAGAGCGTCTCCTCTCCGAAGAACTCCGACTTCAACTTCAACTACATTTCCAAAAAACTGCCTTATTCTTGTTCCGGAAACAAGTCAGCTCGTATTTGTCTTCTTCATAGAATTTAAGAGGCAATAGTTTTTTAAGCGTTTAAACCCAACGAGGCAAAATAGGTAGATAGAGCATTCGGTGTACAGTACACTTCCGATTCTCCGCGGAATTGGGTGGCACGGGTATTGCGGGTAATCCGAAAAAAAAAGCATGAAATTAGGGGTAAAGAAGATGAAAAATGTTTTCCTTAAAAAATCATTGCATAAAATTTAAAACGTGATATGTAAAAACAGTGACGATAGGTACTGCATACAAAAATTATTTGTATTTGAGATTCTCAAGCATATAAAGTCTATTAGAAAGTGGTACTTACGATAAAGCCCGGGTAAAAAAATTTATTGGATGAAGTTCACCGCACTCTTATGAAATGTTAAGAAAAAAATAAATTTAATTCGTACTTTTTCGAAAAAAATCGGTTAATTGTGTTTGGTTCTTGCTACGAAATTTTTGCTCTACAAAAATAAAGTTAACTAAGAATTTTTTCCCCCGAGACCCTGGCGGATAATCAAGAGTTTACTGTAAATCATTGTCAATGTGGAATTGGAGTTCATGACGTAATTTTTGATAAAGAATTGCCAAAGTTGCTTGCTATAGCTAACCTAATACTTCAAAGTGCTGTTATTTTTTTATTATTTATTTATGCACGGTACTCAGAGAAAAAATATTTTTCACTACTAGAAGTCATGCAGCTGAATGAACTTTTTATCATATGCAAAAGCTTCTCAGTAAACTAAAACTTTTGCTAAAAAATCATTCGAAATTTTTATTGTTAATTCAATTGAATTAATCTTAATGTCATCATTACCTTACTAACCTTTGCGTAAGATGATAGCAAACGGTTGTAGCTCTAAAATCTCAGAAATGATAATGGAACTTAATCAAAAAGCAGATAACATACTTTTTTTCTAATTTTGTGCAGAATGATCAATATTGTCAGACATTTTCTTTGGTGGTTCTTACAGGCTGGTCTTATAACGTATTCACCCAATCGCAAAAAAGCACGACAGAAATTTTGTATGAGAGAAATATTTTGCATGTGTTAGAGACCGAAGAGGTTTTCAACTCGCACTCCCTCAGTGCATGTTGTTTAAATGATAAAGCTAGGCCGCGGAGAGATGGCAGATGTATTGGAATCGGAAACGGACCATTTCATTTTAAAATAGGTTGGCCTAGCCTCAACGCGCGACTTCACTGCTTACGCGCTTTTGCAGATCCAACCTATTTCAAAATGAAGTTGCCCGTTTCCACTTCCAGTCTGCCCGCCATCTCTCAGAAGTCAAACTATAACACTTTGCCTTTTAACATAACTGTCTTTTACACTAGATTGTCTACTTCGAAAGAACAAAGATTTATATCAAATCCTGAAGATATTGTGCTCTTAAAAAGGTAGTTTATTTTTATTTATTTGGTATAGTTAAAGAAATGTACAGTTTTATTGTATTTTATGATTAGTTGTTTTGACAGGAAGGAGTGTAACTATTTTATGTGAGATTTAACTTCATTTCTCTGAATCAAATTATTTTTTTTTTCAGTCAAAAAAAAAAACACATCTTTAAATATTACATGGAATGTAAAAGTTCCTATTTTTATGTATTTAAATCGGTAGGTGTGTCGTATAATTTACTGGGCGTAATAAATGTTTTACTGCTTAAAACGTTTATGCTGTTTCTAGAATTAATACTAAGTCGTATAAAGATTATAAAATATTTTTTTCTGAATCACTGATAGGAGGAACGTTTTGGTATTATTGTTTTATTTTTTTCTTAAAAATATATGCATTAAAACAAGTTTTTAGCGTTTAAAAAACATCCAATTAATATTTACTTTTAATATTCAGGTTTACCATTTTCACAATACGTTTTAAAATCAGACTCTATTTTTGGGATATTTTAACAAGCATATTGTTTAAAAAGACATAGGTCTAGAAATTGATTTCAGTTAATAAATCAAAAGAAGTAATTTTTATTTTCTTTAAATTATGAATGTTCAAATTTTAATTATTTTTTCATTATTTGCATTTTTTAAGTATGAAACGTTAACAGCATAGCAGAATATGTATAAAAACCCCAGATTTTTTTTGACAATTGCTTCTGAAAATACTTCATTTAGTTTAATGAAAAGTACTGATGACGATTTATTTTTAAACTTTTTTTTTTCATTCTTCTGAGCAAATATCTTCAGTAATTGGTACTTTAAAAATAATTACCATGTTTAATTATTACGGCGGAGAACTTTTCTAGGGCTCTTCCGGAATCCCTGTGCTTAAGTGAGGAAAATTATTTATTATTATCATTATTGTTTTATTTATTTATTTATTAATTTATTTATGTTTTAAAGATGTGAAATTATATTCATGTTAAGTTACTATGAGTGCAATTATCAATTTTTCTTGAAAATAAGTAAACTCATAACAATTACGTATCACTAAAAAATTTTATAAGACAACATGTGTTGAAGTACGTATTTCACTAACACAATTTTAAGCAAAGATATTTACAGACTATTTTCAAATGTTTTGCTTTTTGAACTATAATAATCCAGGAAAGTCAAAAGTAGTACTTGAAGGCCTTTCTCGTATCGGATGTTCTTTCGATGTCGCTTTCGACCAGTTACGTGGATGAAATTGCATTCAATTCATCAATCAGATATCAAGTTTTTCTAGTGACCGAGTCAAACCAATGCCTCCTTAATACTAAATGCCTTCTGATTTATGGTTTTTAGCACTGAGCTAAATTTTTAACTTGGTTCATGACGCACTGCCATCTATAGAAGTTAACAATTGGTTGATTTCTAAATTTAAATTCAAAAATTAACCATTCAAAATATTGTATTTAATTGGAATATTGTTTGGATCCATCGCTAATAGCTGCAAGCCGCTAGGTGGCGCTTTTTTTCGAACAAATGCATCCTACTTTAAGGCAAAAGTAGTAGGCATTTAGTATTAAGGAGGCTTTTTTCAAACACGGTCGCGAAATTAATACGAGGCGTACACGAATCGAACTGATAGAATCTAGGGTTAGTGAGAGAGATTGAAAGAAATTCCTGTTTGTTGTTTTAAATGTCCTCAACACGGTCAATGTTTCTTGTTAAAAGGAAAATGCACATTTACCAATGGAAGGGACTGAGGTACAAAATCATGACAGACAATCACTGTAAAAACATTTCAGTTAGTAATTTTCCTTATTTTTATGATGTTTGTGCAATAATGTGTTTCTGCTGAACACTAAAAATCTACATAAATTATGGACCTGTTTTTGATTTACTCCTCTTTATGTCAATATAAAATTAAAAATATGCACGATTTGTGAACAATATGTATGTTTTGTTTTATTAAATTCTTTTTTTTTTTTTTTTTGAAATACTTTCTGTAGTTAACATAACATAGTTTATTTATTTATGCTATTTATTTCCTTTGCTGTATTTATAGCACAACCTTTTGTGATAGAATTATAACGGCTGGCGTAAGTTATGCCATTAAATTGACACTTGTAATTTGTCCTTTTATGCTAGTGTCAATGTCACATAGAGGGCAATACATTTTAATCAATTTTTTATTTTACTTCTTTTCTCCGGTCTGGTAACCATCTATTCCTTTCAAAATGGCATTCCAAAAAATAGTCATTTTTGTTAGAATATCTATGTTTAATCCTACTGTTTTATATGCATATTTTACATTTTCTGAAATAAAATTGTTACATGTTAACACATGCTTTTTGTTCAAAGCAAATACACGTTATTTGTAACGTGCAATGTATTTTTCATTTTCCAGTTTTCAGACTTGATATTGTTTGTCCATTTTGCCACCTTGTGCTTGAGTTATTGAAATATGTTAAACATATGAATATATGTATTTAATTAAATATTATTGAATGATAGGAATATTGTTACGGAAGTCACGAGGACAATGTCCCCTCAAGTTTTTAAAATAATGTATTAATCTATTAAAACTCGGTGAGTTATACAAATATAATATTATTTTTTTGCATACTGAGCATGTAGAACTAGTAACAACAATGAAAATATATTTAAAGTTTAAAATGTTTATTCCAATTTGCACATTTTCAACTTATAGAGAGCTAATTTATTTTACTTCCATATATATATTGCAATTCATATTCAGCTGCAATAAAAGCTCTTGTTAATTTGTTCAATTTAAATTTTTTCATCTTGCATATATATATATAAAGCGAGAGATATTGCATTATGGCTCTTCAAGAAACTTTGAACCTAAGTGCATGACTGTTAGAAGATTTTCTTGTCAAAAGTCCCACAAACTATTTGGTTGATGTTATTCCATTCACGTTCCTCGTGCGTTAGAATTATTCTGCTAGCATTCACTGAACGCTTTTCTTTTCAAGAAAACAAGCACCGCAACTTTCGGACTCACCCATCATTATATTCCTGAAACGCTTTTTGGCATTCCACTTGCATAACTTGATACGTTTACGAGGTGAAGGTCAAGCCGAGGGTAAATAAAAAAGAAAGCTGTCCCACCTTGCCTGAGAGGATTTTCTTCTTTTGTTCCAAGCCACCACTTCTTGAACTCAGTACCTCTATTTTGCTGATAGTTTCTTTAATTAGCTGTGTTTTGCGAATAGTTCTGCAGCAGTTTTTCATTGAAATTTCAGCTCGTTTTTCATTAAAATTTCAGCTCGTCTTTTTTGAAATTTTGGATCTCATTTTAACTTTTAGTTAGCTGGTGTTTTTAATACGGTAATTGTTTTGAAGACTGTAGTAATTCTACTTCTCCCTTTTTAATTTAATATTCCCACCTCACAAATGCAAATAGTTTCAATGTGTATGGTAAAGTAATAAATTCTGCTTTTCTGTACTAGAATTAACAAAAAAAAAACCCTACTTTCTTTTATGTATAATAAAAAGAAGAAAGTCTTGGATTCGTGAAAATTTTCGAATTTTGACTCATTTGCACGTTTTGAGGTTCGTTTGGAGCACGTTTTTGTATATATAATTGAGTGTTTATGGAGATAAAGTACCATTAAATGTGATGAAAATCTGTACTCTGTATGAGCAAATAATTCGCCTGTTGATATTGTTCAGATCTTGCCTTACACATATGCACTTATTGTATAAAAGAACATGAAGTATTTATAATACAAATGCTATTTATATATGACCTACATAAATACAGCTTTATAATATGTTTTGTAATATTTTTGTTTAAGATCTATAGCATAATGAATCATTTTTATATGCTTTCGATCTTTAGACGACACGTGTTTTCGTCTTCCAAATGGTTGTGTATTTGAATTCCATTACGATGCGTAATATTTTATTTATTTTGTGCTAATAGTTCCTATTCTTGAAACATAAGATGTATGAAGTTTTCTGTAGACGTAGTCTGCATTTTGATGTGTTTCATATTTGCGAAGCTTTTAATATTGTTGAACTTTATTAATATGTAATAGAGTTTTAAAAATAAATTATTAACTTTTGTACTTAATATTGTGTTTTTTAATTAATTACGGATGAAAAGCTTTCATTTTACTGAAGTAATACCGAATAAGAAACAAAACACATGACGAATGTGACAAAAAGAAGTATCTTGCAACTTTAAAGGTCGATGGAAGAAATGGGGTGGCGCAAGGGGATGAGTTGTACTCCTTCCTGAATTCGCCAAGTTATTTCCTTTTAGTCGCGAGAGCGACCTAAAGCGTGCACACACACACGATTTTCCCCAAAAACCCCATTTATAAATCGCTCTAAATAAAACAAACCATTGAACAAGATTAAAAGAACTATGGAAATGTAAAATAATTCGGCCAAGAAAGTGAAAAAAAAGAAACATTTTTACAAATAAGTAAATAAATAAAATAAAAGAAAATGAATAAATTAGGGATGCACCGACTAATCGGCTACTTTGCTGATTATTTATAATCGGCAAAACTTGGTCAATAAATCGGTGGAAAAAATATAGTTACATATTTTTTTCAATATTTCCTTCAACGACAAATTGATAAATTTGTAAGCAAATGTAATTTTCTGAAAACATGTACTGCCCGTCCTTGAAAGTTGCGCCTATCACTCGGAAACCATTCCACTTAAGGTAGTAGTCTGGTAACTTATGCCTATTTTCATGACTTCTTTGGAGGGTGGTTTTTTATAGGAAAATAAAAATGAATTATCTTGAATATTAAGAGTGTTTTTATTTACATATTGAAAACATAAAAAAAATTATTTGAAAAAATATAATAGTTTATTACTACACTGGCGGAAAAAAAAAATCCCAACACCAAGAAAAAATTGCCGTAGAGTAATGAAATTTGGGTAATGCAATTGTCTAGTTAACATGTTTAATTGATTAAATGCACAAGATCACTGGCTAATTTAAGCTCAAGAAAATGCTGTGCAAATGTGAAATTATGTTAATTTAATAGAGGGTGTAACCTCCAGAATTTTGAAGGCAAGCCTGCATGCATTATGTCCTACAGGTGCCGAATGTCACTTTGTGGTATGGAGTTCCTTGCTTGTTGCACTTGCTGTGTCAAAACTAGGACCGTCATTGCTGACTGTGGATGATTCTCGAGGTGACATCCCATGATATCCCATACGTTATCAATTGGAGACAGACCTGGTGATTTTGCAGGTCATGGTAACATGTCAGCACTCTGTAGAGCACATTGCGTTACAGCAGCGATGTGAGGGCGAGCGTTATCCGGTTGGAAAACGCCCCCTTGAATGCTAATCATGAAGGGCTGTACTACTGGTTAAATTAACAGACTGACGGCAAATTTTCAGTCAGTGAGTTTGGGATAACCACAAGAATGCCCCTGCTGTCGTAGGAAATTGCTCCAGTGACCATAACTCCAGGTGTGAGTCCCGTGTGTCTAGGCCGTAGACCGCTTGGATGCAGGCGGTCCCCTGGCCTCCTTCTGACCAATATACAGCCACCACTGGCACTAATTCAGAATCTGTTTTCATCAAAAATTACAACAGATCACCACTCCGACCTCCAGTGAGCTCTGTCGTGGCACCACTGTCGTCGGAAAAGGCAATGGTTTGCAGTCAATGGAATACCGGCTACAGGCTGCCTGGCTCGGAGCTGTCCTTGAAGTAAACAGTTTCTTACCGTTCCTTGGGTCACGACGGTACCAACTGCAGCTCGAATGTCAGCCGCAGATGCAGTACGATGCGCCACAGCCGTACGCAAGATTCGGCGATCTTCCTTCTCAGTCGTGCCACCGGAACTCGATCTTCTTGAGGTAGTACCATCCCTTGCCCATAGCTTCTAATAATCATGCATGGTGGAAACATTCCCACCGAAGTCTTTCTGCAATATCGCGAAATGAAAATCCAACTTCTCGTAGCCAATTTGTACGACCTCGTTTAAACTCGGTGTGCTGTTGATAATGCTTCTTCGTCTTT